>JAHWFP010026131.1:124296-135738 GCA_023313725.1 Lithobius niger
GGTTCTGTGGTTCGATCTCCAGGCGAGGACAAAGAGTCCCAACAGCAACATTAATGATTTCTGCCCAGTGCTCTGCAATAATAATTGCTCTGCCGACGAGAATACTGCAGTCACATCAAAATTGGGTTCAAAAGGCCCTGGTCGGTGTTAATACCTACATTTTAAGCTATACAAATTGAAAATCGGTTCATTGGTTCGATCTCTAGGTGGGAGCAAAAGTTTTAGCCCATTTGGCTTTCCGTGTCAAGAATATTGTAGTTACGTTAAAATAGCCTGCAAAAGGCCCTAGGCCTTGTCCAGACGTACGTTTTAAGCTATAGAACTTGAAAATCGGTTGTGGTTCGGTCTCCAGGGCAGGGCAAAGAGTCCCAACAACAACAACAACAACAACAACAACAACAACAACAACAACAACAAATGGCTATGCTGTTGACGCCGAACGGTTTGATTGTTGTCATTAAAATTTGTAATGTGGTGAAATGGTTACGACACGACCCCAAACACCGAATTTCGTTGGTCTATGTCAATTCTGGGTGAGACTATAGGAGTTCAAAGTTTGACGTTTAACATGGAAGTTCATGCTGAGGCTTACATAAGGACCGCTACCGCGGTCCTTTATAATGGGAGTCCAGTAGCATCTTCAATATCGTCATCACCTAAAACACCCGGTCACCTCTTAAAAAACGAAAGTTAGCCCTTTATTGTCCTTCTTGGGTTTGCTGTATTCAGTTCTGCTTTATAATTTTGTTGTGTTGTTGTTCTCCGTTAGGTTAGTTGACTTCACCAGGCACGGTGTGAGTAAAATGTAGTAAAAGCCAATTAATTCAAATTTTTATTACAAATGTTTGATGGTAACAGTTCGTCAGTAATAACAAAAGTGAAATTAACTTTTGGTAATAACAATACCAACAATTACATAAACATTGCAAAAATTGGAATACAACCCCCTTGTGCAGAAAGATTCGCTGTAAACATTACTCCCTCTGCCTATGCTTTGTCTACGACGTTATCACAATGATGTACCTTGGGCTACCCCCACGCAAAAGTAAAATTAACCTTTTGCCCCAAGTAGATTAGAAGGTTACCCAGATATTGCGCGCGTCTTGCCTCTTCCAAGCCTACGTGAAACCCTGGCGGTAGTTGTAGATACTAGTACCTCTCATAGGGGTGGATGGTAGGTTGGTTGGTAGGATGGAGGTTGGTTGGTTGAGAAGGGGGAAGAATGGAGGGTTGGTTTCCAGAATCTTGGGGGAGGGGGAGGGAGAGAGAAGTTGGAGGCGTTAAGGAGAGGTCGTAAGGGAGGTGGCTTTGATTTGGTGGCTGTGGCAGAGACGCATCTTCGGAAGGGGATGCCGGGATGGAGAGGTCTTAAGGGAGGTGGCTTTGATTTGGTGGCTGTGGCAGAGACGCATTTTCGGAAGGGGATGCCGGGATGGAGTTGGGTGGGGCTTAATAGGAGGAAAGGGGACAAGGGAGGGATTGGGTCTCTTCTTTAGGGGTGAGGGCAAGTGGGAGGTTTCGGAGAGAGGAAGCTGGAACATCTGTGGGTATTGGAAAGTGTTGAGGGGAGACTGGTGGCAGTTGGTGTGGTGTACTTGGAAGTTGAAGGGGGTGAGGAAAAGTAAATGGAGATATCATTGAACAGCTTAAAGTGGAAGTAGAAAGGCTAAAGCAGGAACGGTATGAAGTGCTTATTGTGGGGTAGTGTAATTTTTAACAGGCGAATTTGGGAACAGAAAGCAGGATGACATTTTTCTGGGGAAGGGGGAATAGCAGGTCTGCAGTGGGCATTGTGTTTTGTAATGAGGATGAGGGGGGTGGGTTAGGTACATAGAGAAGGATGTCGAGGGGAGATGGGGCAGATTTAGACCACTGTCTGATCTGGTCTGAGTGGAGCGTGAAAACGTGTGGGAGGGGGAAAATAGAGGAAGCTTAATGGTATAAGGAAGGGGAAAATAGGGGAGGGAGGAGGTGGAAGCTTAAGCACCTGGTGATGCTGGAAAATTTTGAGAATGTGGTAGAAGAGGGGGTTGAGGAATGGGGGAAGGGTATGAGAACTGGGAGAAAGAGGTACTGAAGATGGCTGATAGGACTGTGGGGAGGAGAGATAGGGGGGATGGGGGAGAAAAAGGGTGGTGGGATCAGGAGGTGAAGGAGGCTATCAGAGACAGAAAAGAGGCGTGTAGGAACAGGCGGAGAGGGGTTGGGAGGGACGGGGAGAGGTGAAGGGAGTATGTGAAGAGAAAGAAGTTGGCGGGAGTAGTGGCAGCAAGCAAAACATCAGAGTTTAACCAGAAGCTGGCTAGAGAGGTGGTGGAGAGGGGCAGGGAAGTGGAATTGAAGTTCTGGAGATTTGTAAAGGAAAAGGATAGGGAGCGTAGCGAGGAGAGCCAAAGTGGGGATGAGAGCCAGGAAAAAATATTAGGGATATTGTGACTGCTGCTCTGAGAGGGCTGTGATGGGTGGATGAAGAGATGGAGAGTGAAGAAGGGGTGGTGATGGAGGAGGGCGGGAAGAAGGGAGACTGCTGAAGGATATTACTGTTGGGAAGTTTGAAGAAGCACTTTCTTTCGTTCATAAGGGGTAAGCAGCTGGGGAAGATGGATTGGTGGGGGAGCTGATCACAGGAATGGAAGCCAAGGGCAAAAGAAGATTGATTTTGGAGATGAATGAGGTTCTGAAAGGGGGAATGGTTTCGGAAAGCTGGAAGAGGGTGCCAGTTCATTGTGCGTTTAAGGGGGAAGGAAAGGATATGGGACAAATTGAGAATTTTAAGCCTATAGCCATTGCTCGTGCAGTATATAAGGTCTTATTGAGAGTGGTGATAAGCTGTCTCCGAGACCTGTTGAAAGAGAGTGGAGGAGAAGACTAGGGAGATAAAAAACGGGAGAACTGGAGAGGTAAAAAAATGATTCAGAAAGGGGAGGAGGCTGGAAGAAAGTGTTTTCGTGGTGACACTGGCCACTGAAGTTGCAAGGAAGGAGCCTTTGGGTGGCTTTCCTTGACATTACACATACCTACGATGGAGTGTGGTAGGAACTCCTGTGGAGGGAACTTCGGATACTTGGAGTTGAAGAGGGGTTGATGGATCTGACCAAGAGGGTGTATGAGGGTGGGATGTCCAGTCGGACTGAGTGGAATGTAAGGGTGGGTCGAAACAAGGGTGTCCCTTATCGCTGCTGCATTTTGTGGTGTATCCTGGGGGTTTGGGAATAGACTGGTGGAATCGGGAAGACAGTTAGGTGGGGAAAGGGGTAGAGGAGGGTTTCTGCACACCGGCGCTGGCGTTTGCCCATGACATTGGGCTGCTTAAAGGGAATGGGAGGGGCTGGAGTTGTTGCTTGGGGAGTGTGTTGAATGGAGTTTGGAGATGAAGGTGAAGTTCAGTGGGGGTGAAATCGGGGTTTACTGTTTTTTGGGAAGAGGAAGATCATTGGGGAAGAGGAGAAGGAGAAGAGAGAGGCTCAAGTTAGGGGAGACATGGGAAAAGTTGGTGACTGAATATGACTATCTGGGGGTGAGGCCGTGTGTGAAACCTGACTTCCTCGAGGCGATTGAAAGGAATGTGAGGTAGGAAGGGGATGATTAAGAAAGTGGCGATGTGGGGGTATAACAGGTACGAGATTACGAGGATTCTGTGGAAAGGGGTGGCAGTTCCAGGGGTGCTGGTGTATAGTAGGGAAGGGTGGAAGCGGCAGGAGAGGTTCCAGGAGGAGCTTGGAAGGTGGGCGTTTGGAGCAAATTGGTACACATCTGGGGAAGTGGTGAAAGGGTAAATGGCCTGGGCGTCATTGGAGGCAAGGGAAGTTGTGGTAAAGATTGGGTTTGACAAGAGGGTGCGGGGGCTGGAAGAAGGGATGATTGTGAGGAGGGTGTCTGGATATGTTACACGACTGGGCAGCACGAAATGGGTGGATAGGATGAGGAGGCTGGCGGGGAACTACATGAGGGTGGGAAGGGAAGTGGAGGTGGAAATATGGTGGAGGGAATTTGGTAAGAAGTCTTCTGCGGAGCGATGCTGGGAGGAGAAAAATAGGATGGAATGGGAAGGTTATTGCAGGGAAGATTGAGGAAGTGTGCTGTTGAGTAGGGCAATTAGGGCTTGGGGCTCTCGATACGAGGGATATGGTGTGGAAAGTTAAAGTAGGGTGGAGGAAGATGTCACATATGGCATTTGTGGAGAGGGCAATGTAACGATGGAACATGTGATGTTGGATTGCTGGGGGCTTGAAGACTTTAGGGGGAGAGAGGAGGTCGGGGGAGGTTGAGGGAGAGGAAGCCATTAGTCCTTCTCTCCCCCCAACCTCCCCCCTGTGGGATGGGGGAGGGAGCGAATATGGGTAATAGGTTGCTAGTGGGATGGTGCAGCTGTAGAGGAGAAGAGTAAGGAAAGGAGCGGGTGTTTTTTTTTCGTGTGTGCTTTGCGATTGGTAGGCTAAGTGGCTCCGGTCTACACCCTGTTGCAAAAGGGACAGCCAATATCATTATCATCATCATCATTATTGCCTTGCTTCCATGCTGCTTCGCATGTAAAGCATTAGCAGAGGCTTTAGTAGCCGCACTTACCGCCAGGCACAACATGGGCTTGGAAGAGGTAAGATGCGATATCTAGTTAACTTTCTAATCTATGCCCGTATTCCATCCTTGTACAAGTCAAGTAATTCTTCAATTTGGAGCACTTTTTTTGGTCAAAATGGTAGCATACATCGAAGTAGATATCTAAAGATGTTTCGCAAGAAATTGTATGCGTGTAGTGCTTTTTTTCAGATTGTCGTTTCATAAGTTTCGTAGGAAAACAATTTTTTTTGGTAACAGGAGGCGACTAGAATTCTATGACGCAGTTCCGAGCGCAGTTCGAAGAATATACTTACTTCCGGTAAGAATGCAAGATGGCCTCTTGTTTACGGTAGTTGATAAGTTTGCTATGTTTGTTGGTCACTAAACCATCGACCTACTTACGAATACGAACGGTTTAATTATTTCAGCCAAATTTTTTTTTTAAAGGAAAAAGAAAAAAACACGTGAGTGTCCTCAGGGACTGTGTGATCGCCGTTAAAGGTAGTTTGTTTCTTTGTATTTTTTAAAGTTTATAACTCGTAGACTCATGTCATGTGCGGGTCGAGTAGACTTAACCTGGACCTAACTAACTAAAAGCTAAAGGGAAATCCTTTTGAGTTTCTCCATCGTTTTAGGGCTCCTTCCGAGCGAAGATTTAGTGTCTCATCAAGATTGTCACCAGGTAAAACGTGAGGGAAAAAAATGACATGCTACACTAGCATGTACAAGGTGTCCTGGAAACTAAATATAGCGTACCTCACTGTTGGCCTCCAACCCAAGAATGCTCTACGATCCACGACGATCATGCCGATAAATTCTACATTGAGTAGCGGCATTGTATGTTTATTGTATCCAGCCAGAAGTCAAATACAACGAATTGCCAAGGTAGCGTCTGCTTGTGCCCCCCCCCCTCCCCCCAATTCAGAGGACAGGCATCACTCCTTAGGGCTAAAAAAAAGTTTTATTTGGCACAAGTTTACTTACACTCACGCAAAACAAAACTACCTTGATTCACGCGATACAAAACCCCTAAAAACATCGTATTATTTCAGGGTGTTGGGGTGACAGATTTTATCGAACTTAAATAAAATTTGTGTGACATTTAGGTTATATTTTATTTGTGAACTTGTTTTGCAGAAACTTACCATTTCACATAAACGGTAATTAAAACATGTTTGGGGCTAAATCGCTAAAGTTTGCTTGATCACCAGTCAGCACTGGTTGGGAAATATTTAGTTCCTTTTAGGACAAATGTTGCTTGGTTTAACCTTGAACTAACTACTCTCTTAAAGTGGCACTATCACCGATTGAAATGCGAATGAAAATACCGTGGCGCCATCTAGCGACATTGATATTGTTAACCTTTATTGCTTGCTCGATGGTGCACGAGAATGAACCAAATTTTCACTCAATAATTAAGGATGTCGTGGCTTGTTTGTTTCGTTAAAAGAAATGCCGTTATGCATTCCTTCCCTTGGTGCTAGCAAATGCTGATGGTACTACACAGCGCTAGATGTTGTTAGAATTCGTCTGCTTTCAATGGGTGATAGTGCCACTTTAAAGATGGACGAATCACATACTACAGCCATCACACAAAGCTCTTACACCAGATATTGTTACTAAAGCCAATTGATAAGAAGAGTACTAAATTAATCGCTTAAAAAATATAAGTTCAGATTAGAACATTAATATAATTTTAAGATAGGTCAGAACTCGCTGATCAAAGTTTTGTTTTAAATCCAACATTCAATTTTAAAACGGTTGTAGAGATGGGTGGAACTAAGTATAACACATGGTTTTGTGTTCCGTGAAGTGTGCCGAGCAGGCGCTTAGTCTGAATCTTCTTCCGTGGTTCATATTTCTTGTAATGAACGAAATTCGGTTTGAATCGAACACAGAATAAGTTCTTCAACTTCTCATTTTGCCCACACATGAGTATTTTGGCATTTTCCGAAGGTATTGTCGCCTCCGTGTTTGGTTTCAAGTTTCGCCTGTCGTGTCGTTACCCGCAAGAAATTCGAATTGCCACCGCAATTGTTCGGCACACATTTGAGCTGATGGGTAGCCGTACATAACTCGTCCATCTCGAAAAGTGTAGTTAGTCCAAGGTTTAACAAGACCTTCCCCCTTCCCAATAAAAACTTCTGAGATACATCCTGCCTGAGGGGCCCCTACTCTCCAATTGGGGCATGATATTGAATACTTTAGATTATTTTCATATTATTCTTCATATTTAATTTCATAATAATTTTGTCCCACCCTTTTATAACCTTAGTAGGTCTATTTTCAAAATAAATGGACAGATGGTGTCAATCACCCTGCATATCTTGTATTTTAAACGCAAACATGAAGCCAAAGCCCACCCCTTAAATGCTTTAAGGTCAAAATCATTAAATCGAGTAGGCTAATTAAAGCCACCTGTTATTAATCATTTTTCTGCTGTAAAATTAATTAAAAGCCTCCTACATTTAACAAAATTAACGTTTTTAACGTGAAAATTTTTTATACCATTTTCCGAAAGTTGGCAACAGGACATGTAGGCTATCTCTTACTCCAGCACAAAAGATGAGCAGGCTGGTTACTCTCTCCAGGAAAATAGATGAGTGGTCACTCTGTCCTGGTAACATGTAGGGATGGGTCGGTAACCGAAACCAAAACCGAATTTTCGGTTTTTACTAAAAACCGACACCGAAACCGATTCGGATTTTGTGTCGGTTTTTCGTACGGTGTTCGAAAATCAAAAAAATGATTTGTTGTTTTACATTTTTTTAATAATTATCATTTTCTATGTATAAATGACAGCAAAGCTCCTAGCTATTAAAACGAAAATAGTAGAGGAAAATGGCACCACAGCTATGCCCACGGTCTATGACACTGCTGAAAGTGAAAGCAGGAGTAAGTTGAAGCCAGTAATACAACTGTTGCAAGAAAAAAATTAGGAAAATCTGGTTGGGTGGATGGTGGCAAAAACCGATACCGAAACCGAAACCGAGGTTTTTGGGCGGGAAAACCGAAACCGGAACCGAAATCAAAAAAATGAAACCGACCCATCCCTAGTAACATGGCCGTTGTTGTGGCTGCGATTCCATCGAAACCTGTAGTTACGACGATTTGTGTGGTTATAAATTAGTTTTAACTGTGAATAATGTTGGATTTTGGAGGAATGCCAGCTAATAACCTAAATTTGTGAAGAAATGAGAATGAAGACATGGTGTTAATGCTACACTGAATCCAGATCATTTATATGAATGAATGCATAATCACCGTCTTTTCCGTGATGGTGAAAACTCCCTCACTGGCCAGAAGTAAGGTCATAAAATACAGCTTGTGCTTTTTTTTATGCCCACCCTCTAGTTTAGCCAGATTTTATCAGTGTAAGCCCGTGGGCTTTTAAGACACGCTGTACGTGCGGTAACCACACATTCATTGGTTTTCACCAAATATTAACTTAACAATGTTTCAATCTGTTATGTTGGCTTTTGGGCCAATGAAAAGGTTTCGTCGAGTCGACTTAGATGGTGTATTAATTATCAAAGTCGATCAAAAATTAATAAGTTGAAATTTGAGGAACGTTCATCAGCAATATCTTTAATGCATGCTGTACTTTTTAGATGATGCGGCCGTCCCTGAGCATCATCTTTTCAACTCTGTTAGACCTACAGTAATTTATACTTTTTTCCAGTTAATCGAAGTGAATGTCCTGTTCGTTTAAAAGCCACTTACATCTAAGACCTGCAAAGCCAACAATTCAGCTCTCTACAAACAAATGGCGGCAGTATTTTCGGAACAGCCTGTGATCCTTCTTTCCCCAAGTCAGAACATTACTACACCATTTCCATTGTCTTCAATACAAGACAAGAAAGAAAGCGAAATGGAACGGGTAAAGAGCTATTTATTTAATATTTTTACAGGTAAATTGAATTTGTTTTTACGAAATTTTATTTCAATAAGAATTGTTTATTTTAGGGCGTGAATGACTTGCCGTTTTTCTGCCAGCTTTGTGAACGTGGCTACAGAAATCAACATAACTTTGAAGCTCATACTAAGCACCACAAAGTGGTAAGGTTATTTGCAACTCCAGTGCTCATCACAGCCCATTGTCAACGTGTAGAGCAATTCGTAGCGAAATACAAGACATACTTATAATTATGTTTCGTAGCTGACTTCATACCCGTAGCCAGCAATTCGTTGCAGTGGGTTCATATCAACCTTCACCAATATTGGTCGCCACTCGCCAAATGGCGAGGGAAATTCAGCAGTTGGCGACATGATTTTTAGCCCTTCTCGCCATACGGCGACTGATTAACAGACGTTGATGCTGAAATTGTCATATTTCTTGAACCGTATTAGCAATATAGAAGCGGTTTGCGTCATTGCATGCATAATTAAAATGGCTATCCAACCAAACATGCAGTGTTGTTATTAGCCTCTTTACTTAACTGGAGATTAAGATTATTGAAAACAATGTTTCAACATTAAGTAGCAACACACCTACTAAAACTGTTTCTACTTGGCGAGTAAGTAACAGTCAATGGCGAGTGAGTTTTAATATCTAATGGCCAAATGGCGAGCGCCACACAATTCACATTCGTGAAGGTTGGCACATATTTGTAAGTCAATCTTTTGGACTTGGTGACAAAACTGCCGTGCCAGGATCAGAGCAGTTTGAAAAAAAATTGTGTCTCACTTCGCTAATAACACTCATTTTTTAAAAGATGTATCAAGTAATACTTTGACTAGGGAGAGGGGGTAGTCAGGCTGTAGCGATTTAGTTTAGTTTAAGGGGGAGGGGAAAGTGAGATTAATTTTCCAGCGTAGAGGTCCCAGGTTCAACGCTACTAATCCTTTGGGTAGGTGGTAATATTAGTAGAACTGAAAGAAAACATAACATAATAAAAATACACCACCAGAGTGATAAAACTATGAGGTGGGAAGGGAAAAAGTTCAAGCTGCCAGATAGCTATCCAGCCTAGCCTTACAGGAGTTCAAGCTAGGAGTACACACAACTTTACGGGGAAGGGCATTCCAGGCATTAATAACCCTATGGTTGAAGAAGGAGTCACGCTACAGAGTGCGAGCGTACGGTTTGTGAAGTTTGTGGGATGGCCCCTCGACGGTCTTGGAGGGTTGATAAAGAGCTACTCTTTGGGGAGCTTATCAAGCTGATGGACGATCTTGGTAGGTCTACAAAATGTCACCTCTCAGCCTCCGTTTTTCAAGGGTTTGATGGTTCATTAATGATGAACGCCAATGGTTCCAGGTAAGGGAGGTCACGAAGGCCAGGGACAAGTTTCGTGGCACGCCTTTGTACCTTCTCAATGATGGTGCAGTCTTTGACCAGGAAAGGACACCATGCCTGGACACAAAAGTCCAGGTGTGGGCGGACTAATGAGGTGTAAAGCATTCTCATTGTAGCAACATTGTAGAAACAGAAGTGGTGCCCACATCTGAACGGTGTTCACTCTGCTAACATGGAAACATAAGATCCACATCTGAAAAATCCAGGTTAGCATAAGGTCCACATCTGAACGGTATTCGCTAGGCTAACGTGGAAACCAACGCATGTTTAGATTTTGCAAAAGTATCGGGTGACATTTATTGTGGGAAGTTAGGCTGGAGTGCCTACTTGTTTACAACACACAAATGATTGGATTAATGAATTGACAATGTTGCTATTAATCTGCCATTCGACAACAATTACAGTTAACAGGGAAAGTGTTCCAGGCGATGATTATGATAATACGACTCTGCGTAAAAATACAGGAGCATGTAGGTGAAGCCTAGTTGCTGGCAACAGCGCCTTACTGCGAACATGACATGACCCGTTTTAAAGCACTTTGGACGGACTAAACACTTGCTTCCAAAATGGCAAAGGCGCAATAGCCTACTTCTCGTAATGGAATGTGAAAGCAGGAGGGGGGAATCAGTAGATACACAAGATATCGCTGCCGTTTCTTATTAACGGGGGCGTTAATGAGCAGCGGAGAAACCCCTATAAAGCCCACCCTTTTACCTCGCGGTTGCTACGAGTGATAGAAAAAGAGGATATTAGCCATAGCCATAATTATTTATAATCACCGCAAACCTTACTGAAGCAGGTCCTCGGAAAATTATGCTTTAGACAATCCATAAACTCGCAATAGAGTAATACGAAGTGTTTATGCGGGAACCCTCGCTATAACGTTACGCTGGTTTGTTGGTGCCAGAGGCGTCAACAAACATTGAGTTCAGAAGGCAAGCCAAACTGCATTAATAGTTATTAACCGTAAGTTCTTTACCTTAAAGCTTTGAAGTATTGAGTTGGCTGAAGAAACTCCAATCTTGGGAAAAGGCCATCTTAGTCACAGAAACAATGAAATTGCAGCAAACAAGAGTTAAGTCTATTACGGACCCACGACGTTGATCAGGCGACGTGAGCTAAGACACAGCATGCGGCAGAGTGACGTCATAAGCAGCAGACGAGTGACGTAATGACTGACTGTCATCAGCATCGGACCCGGAACACGCGAGACATAGGGCAACATAGACATTAAAGGGCAATTACATCCATTTTGACATGCATGCTTTACTTTTGGGTCATTTACACAATAACTAAACACAAGAATTACGGTAAGAATACGTTACGTACGTCCGATACAACAATTTAATTATGGCATCATCAAAACATGACACGGAGACCGCCATTGTTTTGCTGGAACGCACAGAAATTAATGCCGACAGATGTAAATTTTTGATTTTAACTCGCAGCCGATTGAGATAGCTCTATTGGCTGTGAGAGCTCAAGTGTCTGTCGGCCTTAGCTGGCCGACTGTTGTCTGACCAGCTAAGGCCGTCGGACGCTTGAGCCCCTCACAGTCAACACTGCTATCTCAATCGGCTGCGAGT
>JAHWFP010026131.1:137549-186627 GCA_023313725.1 Lithobius niger
TTAAATGCCGGGCCATTTTTTAATCAAAAATTTAATAAACTGGGGATGGCACAGATTGCTTTTCCTGACGAAAAGAAGTCTTAATGTGGGATCAACAAGACTTGGTTACCCCTAGATAAAATCCCATAACTCTAAGAATCCTACCGACGTCAGAAAGAAACAATAATTATGTACTTTCACCACCAAACATTACTCAAGTCCAAGGATCTTAAATTTTCGAAGATGCCACAATCTTAATCTTCAGAGGGCTAACAAACAAACAAACGGGAAAATGTGTATTAGTTACATGGTGGTGTATTTAACTGTCACTGGATTCAAAATTCTTTACACATATTCCCAGATTTTGAAACTAGTGACTGTTGGATACACCACCCATACCCCTCAGCCGCATTATTATGTCATTTTCAGCCGGCTTAACAGAAATTTTGGTTAAATTGCGGCTAGCCACAAATTTTACGGCTACGAGCGGCCAACTATAAATTTGGCTGGCTGAAGACTAATTTTCGGCTAAATAGATACAAATGAAGCAAAATTATCACGACGAAACTCACTGCACAAGAAAATGACGAAATGGAAGGGGGCATAGGCCATTGGATTTCTAGATGAATCACAAGCAAAAAAAGGGCAAAATTTGCAGAGAAGCCTCAAATTAAAAATCAGAGCCGCATCACCATTCATTTTTTAATGTGATTTTTCCACAGAGATGTGTCATGACTATTATTGATCGAACCCTAAAAACGAAACCGAAAGTAACCATGCATGCTAATGACCACACAAATACACGGCACGCACAAGTTGCTGACAAGAGAATATGGTTTTAAAAACTGAAACTAAAAGGCAGTCGAAAGGAGGTTATCATTAGAGACAAGTTACAATTTGCAGCTAACTTCATGATTGTTACATTTCATTTTGAATTTTTGATGCAGTAAAACTTTAAAATTTGTGGCGCTAGCCCTATTTTTATCGGCGGCTAGGCCAGACGGCAGCCGAAAAATATTCGGCGGCTGTTTGGCTGACTCAGAAAAATGCGGCGCGACGGCTAACGGCGGCGGCTGGGGTATAACACTACCATGTAACTAATACACATTTTCTCAGATTTTGAATCTAGTGACTGTTAAATACACCACCATGTAACTAATAGACATTTTTCCGTTCGTACGTTCATTCATTGGCCTTCTGAAGAGAAGATCGGGGTATCTTCGAAAATTTAAGAGACTTGAACTTGAGTCTTGTTAAGTGGTTAAAGTGTGTATTGGAGTCCTTTAAGATTCTTAGTGATGTCATTAATTAACCATTTAGCCGCCATTTACCGCTGTTCAAAATCCTACAACTAACCAAATACAAACTTGGAGAAAAGAAAAATAGTTCACAATTCATCTGATGTTGGGAAAGCTTGAGAGGTCACAGTCTAATTTTTAAAAGCTTTTTTTCCTGGAAAATATTTGGAATAATGGTAGGCTACCTAAAAATCAAATTAACAGGGGGAAAAATTGTTTCCCCCCCCCCCCCCACCACCACATTTTTCAAGAAAACGGCTCGAGAAACAGCTTCTTATTTCTAAGTTTACTAAAGTAGCCTATAAGGTTAATGGCATGTGTGAATTCGGCATCATTGTTATTTTATTTTACACAGGTGCACGATACTGGATATGCATCAAAAATTGCAAAACTTATTTCACCTGAACAAATAGGGAAGTGGAGAGAAGAGAGGAAAAAGTAAGTTCTCAAGAGTAGTAAATGTGGTAAATCTGCTAAAATTGCTTATTGGTTAGAACAGCTGAGAACTACATGAAAGATGCAACTGCATTACTTGTGCAACTAAGACAGAGTGATAATGCCGAACTTGTTTTTATTCAGAACTAAGCAACAGTAAAAAAAAACCGTAGGCTTAACAATTTCCCATCAGTGATCTAAACATGATGTCTGGCAATACTTCGGGAAATGGGACAATTTGCCAAAAATTGCCTGTGTGAATAAAACTGTGTTAGTGTTGCCGTATGAAGTTTTATTTTTCGAAATGAGTAGGAAAATGCAGAAAAAATTCTGGAAATATCAGCAGAAATTCAGGGAATAATAATCGAAAAATTGCGATACACCCTGAGGATATCACTGTTTTAATGCAATGAACACATTCTAATTAAATTTATGTACTAATTTTGAATTCAATACTTTAATTACTAGTGAAAAGACATGCTGCTGACACATTCTTTAAAGGCAAACATTCTTTGATATTTTCATGGCCGTCCAGCCATCTTCATCGGGAGACAAGTTGAAACATAACGAATGAAGGATTATTAATGGAACTGCAGTTATTCGTTCGATGTGGTGTGGAATGCTGGGAGGGTGGCAGAAGTCAATAATTTTACATTGGTTGTGTTTTTATGGGTGATTTGGGTGTGTAGAAGTTTCTGGATGGTTGGATAGTTGCGGAGGTACTAAGGAATGTTCTCTTCCATAGTGTGGGTGACAGCCACTTTTCTGTGTTTATGATGGTTTATTAATTAGCAATATGTTTTATATTACCATAAATTGCATGCCATATAATCCTGAATCATCCGTATTCGTTTCGCCATTGTCATAATCCTGAATATAGTCGGTACTTTTTTCCCAAATGTGTACCATTAAAATAGCAGCATATGTAATATCGAGCCTTTTGAAAGCCTTGCTAAAGTCATCCGTCTTACAATCAATCGCAGCCATTTCTTCTCTTAGTGAGCCCAAAAATGCTACTTGTCTTATATTTGAGTCTTCTTATATACAGGGTTAAACGGTATTTAATGCCCATGAGCTTACGCAGTTAATTTGACGAAAAAGTCACATATGTGATCTAAAAACACTCTGATTTATATTTACTTTCATTTATCGACACATTTAGTTTTAGATCATCTCGCCTTCAAAATCTAACATAATTCACAGTTAAAACTGTAATTCCACACACACTTTCATATCCAACACAATTCACTACCGTTAACGCCTATGAGAGTTTGCACTTCTATTTTCCCGAAGTTGGTGTGAAATTAGCATAGTTTTATGTCTAGGATAGACTATTCCAGAAGTTGGTGTGGATCACTACCCTGGCCAGAAAAATCTATGCCTACTGCACACCAACTTCGGGAAAAAAGTGGTGCAAACTCGGAAAAATTTGAAACTTGAAAAATGACGATTTAAGAGGATAAAAATTTGATTTCATTGAATATATGAAGCTTTTATTTAATTTTGCAGCAAAAAAAATGACAATTTTAGGGGTGGGTTTTTAACTCCACTATTTTGCGATTTTGAGAAGCACACTAGGGGCAGATTTTACTTTCACATGGGCATTTATTACACGATTTACGGTACGTAAAAATATTGTTTTGTTACAGCGTAGGCTAGGAAAACTGTGTAAGGTCGTATCCACACCTGTCGCAACTTACACCGGGTCGGCAGGCATTTTTTTTAATGTGAGAATGGGTTCTGCCATCTCTCAGCTGCCTCTCTCTTCCCTCCATTCTCTTTCCATTCATCCGTCATAGCAGTGGAGCATGGTTGCTGTGAATAATGGTGTAAGAATCAGTATTCATTTGTTTAATGTATTGTCTTCGTATTGATGAATTCTGCTATGGAGGTGCGCTTATTGTTTTGTTGGCTAAGCTTCTGCTCTGACTGCTTTCTGTTCTTCTTTTTTACGTATTGGAAAAACATAGATTTCGATCAGTAGACGATTTAAAATGTTTTTTGTAGAATTTTTACTAGAAACTTCTGTTGTGAGCTTACAATAGTAGAATTTGATGTAAAGATACACTAGGGAGAAATAAAATAATGGACTAAAATGTGAATCATTTCTGAAGATTTGATATTTTACCCAGTGGACCTCTAACTAGAATTCTAACTAGACCTCTAACTAGGCCAACATGAACAGTACCAGTAGCAGTGAGATGGGAACCACGCCCAGGCTTCAGTAAAAATTTGCATGAAAATTTGCTACTTCTGTTCAGGGAAAATCCTAGAATAGGCCTAGTATGGGAAATTTGAAACTAAGAATTTCCACAAATTCTATGTTACTTTATACTACAGATAAATTTTTGCCGTGCTAATTTATACTTGGATCTTGATGAAGCATATATAAATTTGATCACAATGTACAAATTACACCTCCATCAAAAAATTATTTCTGTTTCTTCGATTAAGACAGGTTGCTTTGAGTTGAATGTGAAATAGTGCAGTTTTTTGTACATTAAGAAAAATAATTTTCCATTTTAAGGCACTTTCCATCGTCAGAAGCCATTAAACAAAGACAATCAGCGCAGAATAATTTGTTTGCCCAGCAAAACCTTGTGAAAGAGACGCAAGCTGTTCAACAAACAGATGAAAGAAAAGAGCAAGATGCCCAACAAAGAGCAGTTAATGAAAAGCAAGATTCTCAGCCAAGAGTGAAAAAGAAAAAATTGTATGATAAACTAAGAACTGGTAAAGATAAGCAAGTAGCTGATCATAAAACTAAGAGAAAACAAGTAGCTGCCCAGTTAATAGCCTATAAAGAAAAGCAAGATAGTCGGCCACGAGTGAAGAAAGAAAAATTAGATGACCAACTTAGAACTGGGAAAGAAGAGCAAATTGTTGAACTGCCTTCTGAGAAAGAAAAGCAAGATTATGAGCAGACCTTTAAGAATGAAACACAGCAAAACATTGAGGAAAGAAGGCAAACTGCTCAACAAAGAGCTGGTGAAGAAAAGCAATCTGGGCATATAAGAGTAGAGAAAGAAACGGTTGATGGCCACCTCGGAACTAAGAAAAAAAGGCATGTTGCAGAACAGGTATCCAAAAAAGGAAATCTAATAGGTGTGCAAAAAGCTGAGGGGAAAAAGCAAGAATCTCAACAAAGAGTTGATAAAGAGAAACAAGATGCTCATCTACAAGCGAAGGGAAAAAACCTAACTGGAAAACTAATAACTGAGAAAGAAAAAGATGATGTTGGAAAAAAAGCTGAAAAAGAAAAGCAAGCTGCTAAACAAACACCCGAGAACGAAAAGCAAGCTGCTAAACAAACGTACGAGAAAAAAAAGCATGCTGCTGAACAAACACCTGAGAATGAAAAGCAAACTGCTAAACAGATACCTGAGAAAGAAAAGCAAGCTACTAAACAAACCACAGAGAAAGAGAAGCAAGCTGGTAAAACACCTATGAAAGAAATGCAAGCTACTAAACGAATATCTGAGAAAGAAAAGCAAGCTGCTAAACAAGCACCCGTTATTGAAATGCAAGCTGCTAAACAAACACCCGTGAAAGAAATGCAAGCTGCTAAACAAACTCCCGTGAAAGAAATGCAAGCTGCTAAACAAAAACCTGTGAAAGAAATGCAAGCTGCTAAACAAAAACCGGTGAAAGAAATGCAAGCTGCTCAAAAAACACTTGAGAACGGAAAGCATGCTACTAAACAGATACCTGAGAAAGAAAAGCAAGCTGCTAAACAGACACCTGTGCAAGTTGCTAAACAAATACTGGAGAAATTAAAGCAAGCTGCCAAACAAACACCCGAGAAAGAAAAACAAGGTGCTAAACAAACACCTGAGAAAGAAAGGCAAGCTGCTGAACAAACACATCAGAAAGAAATGCAAGCTGTTAAACATACACTGGAGAAAGAAATGCAAGCTGCCAAACAAACACCTGAGAAAGAAAAACAACCTGCTAAACAGACACCTGAGCATGCTGCTAAACAAATACTGGAGAAATTAAAACAAGCTGCGAAACAAACACCTGAGAAAGAAAAGCATGCTGTCAAACAAATGCCTCAGAAAGAAATGCAAGCTGCTAAAGAGACACCTGAGGAAGCTACTAAACAAACATTCGAGAAAGAAATGCAAGCTGCCAAACAAACACTTAAGAAGGGAGTGCAGGCTGCTAAGCGAGCACCTGAGAAGGAAAAGCAGACTGCTAAACAAACACCTGAGAAAGAAAACCAAGCTGCTAAAATACCTGAGAAAGAAATGCAAACTGCTAAACGGACACTGGAGGAGCTTGCTGCTAAACAAACAACTGTGAAAGAAAAGCAAGCTGTTCAACAAACATCTGAGAACGAAAAGCAAGTTGCTGAACAAACACCAGTGAATGAAAAGCAAGCTTCTAAATTACCTAGGAAAGAAATACAAGCTGCTACACAGACACCTGAGCAGGTTGCTAAACAAACACCTGAGAAAGAAATGCAAGATGTTAACTCAATACCTAAGAAGAAAAAGCAATATGCTGAGCAAAAAATTGATGAAATAATGCCAATTACTCTACAAAGAGCTGAAAAAGCTAAGCCTATTAATTCTCAGTTAGCTACGACAACCAAAACAGTTTCTGTGCAACATACTGACCAAGCAATGTTGGTTACTCAAAAGCAAGCTGAACAACATGTGAGAGTTGAGCAAGCCAGCGAGGTTGGTGAACCACAAATACAGCCAGTTCATTCAAGTGTTAAATCACAATCCGCACAAAGTAAACTGGTAGCTCAAGCACAAACTGAGAGAGCTAAGCTGATAATCCAGCAACAAGCCGAACAAGTTAAACAACTTCTCCAACAACAAACTGAGAAAAAGAAACAGATGGCCGTGCGACATGCTCAGCCTGCTAAGCAAATTCCCGAAGAGAAGTTGCACATAATTCCCGCCACAGGTTCCACCACCTCAAAACCCAACCAGGTAGGTGAACACTTAATTCACTGCCTTTCTGTCAGTTGTTTCTCCTCCTCATTACTTGTGCCATACTTGATTTGTTTGTCAACAGGAGTGCATTCAGGAAAGGAAGGTCCCGCAATGGGGTGAGCTCCCTCTTGAAGAAATATCTACCAGCTCAGAATCTAGTCAGGTAAGTCGGTACTTGGTGTCGTTGCTACGGTGTCAATAGTCTGACACTATAATTAATTATGCCATACTTTAATAGAGTTTTACTGTGGCAGGAAGCAAGTGGCTCTGCAAGATGTTAAACGAGCTAAGAAAATTCGTATAGTAAAATCGTTCAATTATACTGCCACAGATTATTCCAGCTCAGACCCAACCAAGTTGTGGACGTTTAGATTGTTGCCTCAGTGTCAGTAATCTCTTGGCTGTAATTTTTAAGGCTGTACCGAACGAGAATTTGTGTAGCCGAACCGAACCAAACCGAACAAACCTTAAATAAGCCGAACACCGAACACTTCCAAACCGAACAAAAATATACCAAGCCAATATATTTTAAACTAATACGTAAAAGAACTTGGTTCACAAAGATTCATCAAACACAAGTTTCTTAACAAATGTAGGTATTTTCACATGGACTTGTAAGTCCATAGATGTTGAAACTCTGTTTAAACATAAAAAAATCTTCACTATTTTTACATTTTCCCTTATAACTTCTGACCGTTAGAGCTAGGAACTTGTGGTTTGGACCAACAGAAAGCTGGCGAAAAAACCTTTAAAATGGTGTATTCAAACATCAAAATCCGTCGATTAGAAGTGAAAATATGTTCGGTTTTGTATTTTGCGTTTCAAAGGCCGAACACCGAACCGGACCGAACACCCTCTGTTCGGCCATGTTCGGTTCGGTTTGTTTGGTTCGGTACAGCCTTAGTAATTTTGCTGTACTGTATCTGTTTTTGAAACAGAACTGCACTCAGGAAAGAAAGGAAATGGCTCTGCGAGGTACTGAACGGGCTAAGCAAATTTGTGAAGAAAAATTGAACAATTTTACTATCACAGTATCTAACGGCTCAGAACGCAGCCAGATACATAAAACTTTTGGGTCATTGCTGCAGTGTCATTCGTCGTGTAGCCTCATTGTTTGTGTCATTCTTTGTTTGTTAACAGAGCGGCATTACGAAAAGAAAGAAAGGGAGACGTGCTGAGCAAGCTGAGCAAAGTCGTGAAGTTAAATTATCTAATATTACTTCCTCACGCTCATCTAACTCAGAACCCAGCCAAGTATGTGAACACTTACCGTCAGTGTCAATAGTCTATCGACAGCATTGCCTGCATCACATTTTTCTTTGTTTGTTAACAGAGCTGTATTGAGGTTACGAAGGAAGGAAGCCTGCAGCGACTTGAGCAGACGAAGCAAATTCTCATTGAAAAATTGCACAATCTTGGCACCAACCAGGTATGTGAATATGTAGTATCATTGCCTCAGTGTCAACTTTCTCTCAGCGTCGTTGCTTGGGCTGTACTTTATTAAATTATTTGTTAACAGGAAAGGAAGCAAGTGGCCCTGCGACATTCGAAACAGGCTAAGGAAGTTCTAGAAAAAAAATTGGAGAATGCTACCATTGCCACAGGGTCTTCCAGTTCGGAACTCGGCCAAGTATGGAAACACTTAGTTCCTTACCCAAGTGTGAATTGTCCCTTTGCCTCACTGACTGCCATACTTTGTTTGTTTGTTGACAGAGACAAGCAGCGAGTGCGAGGCAAGCAGAAATGCGACGGCTAGAACAGGCTAAGCAGGTTCTCAAAGAAAAATTGCGCAAATTTACCTCCTCGTGCTCTTCCAGCCAAGTACGTGAATACTTGCTTCACCTTAAGGCTCTACAAGTAAAGATTCGTTTGGTCGAAATTAGAAGAATCTTTCACCAAAAGATGTTTAAGCTAATCAGAGGTGTAATGGTTAATTCTTATGCGTTAATTGTAGGTTGAGCGTTCTCTATTATAAGTAATTGAATGTGGAAACTGTTCTTGAATTCTGCTAGTTCAAATTAGGGAGGTTTTTCTCAACCGATTAGGGTTGTAATGGTTAATTCAACTGTGAATTGTTTATACATTAATCGATTCTCAATTAATTGAAAACCGAAACACTACTAAATGTCGGACTGTATAAATTAGGAAAGTTGCTAATCTTGCAAGCCGATTAGGGTTGTAACGATTAATTGTTAATACAGTGGCTGCAAGTTTCATTTCAATTAATTGAAAGCTAAACTGCTAAAAGTCGGTCGGTCAAAAGACTCAAAATTAGGAAAGTTACTGATCTTTAAACAGATTAGGGGTTGTAATAGTTATCTAATCATATGTTAATAACAGGTTTCGTTGGTAATGGTTAGCATTCTTAGATAAACTGAAACTAAAAATGGAGTAGTTGAAGTTAGAAAACTTGATGATCTGAGTTTATAAAGGTTGTAATGGTCAATGGTTTACGTTAATCGATTCTCAATTGAAAACCAAACTCTGTTAAAAATCGGTCGGTCAAAATTAGGTTAGTTACTGATCTGTAAGCTGATTAGCATTCTAATGGTTAATTGTTAGAGTTCGACCGAGTCCGGGTAAATACCAGACCAGGGGCCGGGTAATGCTATTTTTGACCCGGCTCGACCGAGTACAAACAGGGTAATGATTATTCGTTGAAAATTTTTTTATTTTCATAGTTTCATTTTACCTTTAGGAGGCACCTACAACTGCTTGCACGCAATGGATATTCATTAAGGTGCACAGAAAAAATCAAATAAATGGCTGTAATAGTTTTAGAGAATCATTTTTTCTAATTACGGGCGGTAATGAACTATAATTTCCGTACATGTTCTAAAATTCGCCAAAACATTACTGGATGTTTTTGTTAACCAAAACCCAACAACTGAAACTGTTTTTTTCAAGTGTAAAGCAAAAATACAATTTCCGGATGTCAGTTACGCTAAATAAGTTTAACGAACACAAAGCTTCATGAAGTTGAGAAACGAAGCAAAAGCTGCCTTGCTCTCCCCGTCCCCAAATTGACATTTCATTGACTGTGCTGCGGTGCAAGCACAACTTGAATTTATGTAGACCTATAATGAAAATTATTATTAATTACAGTATAACCTCGTTAATAAGAACTCGGATAACAAGAAATCCCGATTAATAAGAACTTTATTCAAGATTTTGGTTGGTCAGCTACTCAGTCAGCATTAAATATATACGGCTATAACGAACTCTGTTAAAACGAAAGTACGGATAAGACGAACAAATATTTACAATTCTAGCTTATTTTTACGAATTTGTTGTTCGTAACGGTTTCTTTTCCAACCCCCTTAAATTTCGTTTCGTTTCACGCAAAACGTCAATCGCTACTTGTTTCATCTTGGAAAGTGATAAGAGTTTCGTCCGTTTGCGCAAGCGCGAAGGTCAAGGACGAATGAAAAGAAATTACCATATACCGGTATGCCACATTTTTTTAAAGTTACAGTCCAATTTCTCTCGTCCGTTTAATAAAAACTACGGTTAATAAGAACATTATTAGCAGTCCCCTAAAAGTTCGTATTAAAGAGGTTTTACTGTACTTACTTTGTAGGCTTGTTCAGTTCATTTCTATATTCGAAACCAAAGTTACGTAACCAAAATGCATTTTATTTGTCATTTCACGTTATTATTAAAAAATTTGAAACAAAGAATTACTGGTTATTTTAATTGTTGACTTCACTTTATTTAATATCGTTAAGGCCACTTAAAAAAAGAAAGTTGGTTCTCGGGCATTTTTCTGAAGAAATCCGTGCGGGCGGGCGAATTTTATTTTAAATTTTTAAATTTTTCGACCCTATTTTTCTGTTCATTTTGGGGAATTATTTTTAAATTTGGGTAAAATAAAGAATACTGCCCCTTAATGCTTCTTACCACGTGTCCACACAATTACTTAACAAGAATGGTAATTTTATATTTCAATTTCTCAATAAGACCTATATTTGTTCTGTAACTGCTATTTTTGCCGCGTCGTTTCTTTTTATTTTCCGTCAAAAAATCGGTGCGGGAGGGCCTGAGAACCAAGTTTTCTTTTTTTAATGGCCTAAGTTTATAATTTTTAAAAAATGGAAGAAAGAATTGCTGGTAAATTTTACTGCTTTTTACGATGGTTTCGTCTGTATTTTTTTGTGTGCTTTCGTCCACTGTTATTTTGCTTTTGTTCATTGTTATACTCTGCACGATACAAAACTGGACAAAAACAAAGGCGGGAACGAAACCAAAGTAAAAAAGCTGTACCGTATAATAAATTTTAAAAAGAATTGAAAATCTTCTACCCGGTTCACTACCCGGACTCGACTCGGTGGGTATTCGTAATTACTCGGACTCCGGTCGATACCTATTAATTGTTAATATGTTAATCGATTCTCAATTAATTGAAAACCGAAACAGTGCCTAAATGTGGTCGGTGGAAATCGGGAAAGTCGTTTATTTCTAAGCTGATTAAGGTTGTAACAATTAACTGAAAACTGGAATTTTGTCATTTTTCCCAAACGAGTTACATTTATTTATTAAAACTAAGCCAAACAAAATTACACTACATTTTTTTAGTTTAACGTCATCCTAAAACTTCTCAATAACTTCCGTTCTGCATATCGAAGAAGTTAAGGTTTGATTAATTGTTAATTTATTTTGAAATTACAATTGAATTAATCATTTTTTAACAACCCTAAAACCAAACATAAAACCCACTATCTTGTTGCCCGCCATCATCCTCAAAGAGTGAAAATGGGGAAAGGTTTCCTCTTTCAAGTTACTACTCCTTCAGTTAACATGCATTTCTTTTCTCAGTAAGAGTTAGCACTATACGAAACGAAACTTGTTGGAATTAGGAATAACAGCAGATGTTATGTGGTGGAATCTAAACTGCCAGCCCCTTTTTTGTAGTGCACTGCTAAATCTCTTGAGGCAAAGAAACACATGGTTGCGCTCTATTCAACCAGTTCCAACTAATTGATGCATGACTGACACACAATTTATGTAAACTGATGAATTATTTAGAAAAGCTTTAATGAATTGAAGTTTAGTCTTGCACCATCATTTGGTGTTGGCTTCGCCATGATTAAGTATGTGACCAGTTCGATAGAGGCGCCCATACTTTGTGCAATGATTGCAATAGAATTTTGTGAGCAATGGTTTCGCGATGAATTTTGAACTGACTATGCAAAAGAACAAAACATACTAAATAGTTTAAGCAGTATCTAACAAAAGTATGGCTAAAAATGGGGAATTTATGCTAGAGGAGTAATTCTTGGATACTCGCAAGACAAACAGAAGCATTTGCTGTTGTTAATTGTTAAATGAGGCTAGTGTTGGCCTCTATATTTTTATATCTACGTACAGAGACCAACCTATTTTGCTATGAGGGCATCGGCGCTTTAGTGTATGTTGAGGCCGCTAGATGGCGCTACGAGCGTGTGGCGCTGCGTTATTTTTAAAATAAACCGCCTCTTCTCTCTGAGGCTACGCCGCCATGTTTAATGTTACACGGTAGTTGCGTCCCGTTATTTCCCCAGTTTTAGTGTTGTTAAAGCCATTTATTTTGACCCTGCAATGTGAAATGACAACATTTGCCAAGAATGTTTTCAGTATTGAGAATGAAAGTTACGGGTTCAATGGCGATCAGATACCACTCTAGGGTATCTGAGGTTACTACTATACATGGGTTTATTGTACGAATACCCGTCTTAGTATCCGGCTGGTTGTTTATATCTTCTCACTGCAGTGTCATTTATCTTTAGATTTATAGGTGTGACTCTTTCTACTTGCTCATTGCAATTGGCTTTTTAATGTTTAAATGTTATTTTCTCCACAGGGAATCTTAGTTTGCTAAGATCATTTGGTATATTAGTTTTCACTTCTATCAGAAAATATTTCCTTTTAGTTAGGGCTATTTATCGTTAATTATGCTCAATACTAGGACTGTGCGAAAATCTAACTTTCGATTCGATTTTAGTACGTTGTCGAAATCGAATCGAATCCATCCAAATCAAAATCGAAAAATTATCAAAAACGAGATGAATTATTTTCAATTTTGTGAAATTTTTTCAATAAATACACTTGAATAAAGTTTAACATAAAAATTAGAATCAAGTAAAACATTAACTTTAGCCAAAAATTTGTAATGACTTCGTTTTATATGGCAACTATGTACGGTACCGTATTCGTTTCGCCATTGTACGGTACTATGTTAATCATTGCTAAAATAGTGTAGCCATTGCCTTAAATCGTGCCCTAAAATTACAACAGTAAGATTTCATTTTGTTGTACTCAACATTTTATCAACTAAGGGGCAATAATAACAATATATGAAGTTAATTATACTAAATTAAATCTTAAGGATGGTGCTATTAAAAAGGGGGGAGGAGGAAGGTAAAAGCTTGCTTTGTAATTTTGTGTTAATACCAAAGTGTAGTTTTGCGCAATAAGTGAACACAGAATTCAAAGTTTAGTTTGCAAGTATGGATTAACATTAGTTGACAGGAATGTAATTACTGAAACTTGATAATTTTTCAAAGGCTAGCCGTCATTGATACAAATTGAAAAACAAAATAGTTGAAAATCGAAAAAGAAAAAAATGAATTTCGAAATTGAATAATAATCGAAATCGAAGTGTTCTTTCCCAAAATCGATCGAAATCGAATCGAACCCAAAATATTAAAACCGCACGCCCCTACTAAATACCCAAAGCATTAATCGAAGAAGCTTTATTAGTCCCTCCAGATGGCTACCTGCTACCCAGCAGCTCTTACCATCTGTCTATCGTTTGGGCCAACCAAGATGGTTGTGCAAAAGTGCCGAAAATATGAGGAAACGTCTGAAGAAAAATCACTAAGGAAGAATGTTTGCTTGTATAAACGCCAGGAGATCGATTCTAGGCTTGTAGTGTAGGCATTGCAGAAATGTAAGTTTAGGGTTACTTCCTTGTGTGTGTGCCTTCAGCAATCTGGAATGAAATCCGTTAAATTGAACACTCGTGGCATCTGTCGACCCAAATACTGGCCCAGTGTGCGTGTTCGGTTTTGTCTGAAATCCAAGTAGTAGTGCAGTAAGCACAAAATCTAGACATACTGGAAATTTTAATATGTCATTCAAAGGCCTGCAACAAACACTACTTAGATATTGTGAACCGTTTGTAATCTTCATGCTCTCTTGGTAGTGCTTTTTACTTTTGGTCTTACATCAGAGTTTACAGCAGCACGTTGCGTGGATTTTGAACGGTGTGTGAGCAACTACTGGAACCGAAGTGCTTATCTGCGCTCCACTTGTCGTGCACGAGCTGTGATATGGCTAGATTTATAAAGTGGGGGATTTTGCAGCAGGCAGGCAGTTGCATGTTCATGAGCCATAAGAGTTACCTTTGCATGTGGTCAATGGTCAGTGATTCTAGTGCTCTTAGGTAAGAATCTGTAGCATGGTTGTAGTAGGATTCAGGTCTGTGACATGTTTGCTGGCTTTCTTGTGTGCTGCAATGCCATTTCTGGCATCACTCACCTTTTCTTGTCAGGGAAGATCGCCAGGGAAGATCTCATTCCAAACTGCCCGGGGACCAACAGAGAAGTGTAGCTAGTCCCATGTAAAGAATGCCCAGCAATCTAATGTGGGAGAAACTCTCAAAGTCAAAAGTTAATCACATCACTGCCACAAGAACAGGTGACACTAGAGACACATACCAGCACTCAAGCGAGCCACCAAACAAGTCATAGACTGGAATAAAACTACAACTAGGGATGGGTGATAATGAAATTTCCACTTAGCGATTATTGCAGCACCTTGATACGCGATATTTCTCAACATGTAAGCCAAGCTGTCTTGATTTGATCAATTGGTCATAACAGCACTACTCCAACAGTAAGCTTACAAAGTACAAACTAAACAAATTTAGGCCTAGTACTACTACTACTTGGGCTAAATGTACGTACATAATAGTCCAAGTTAGTGTAGTGTTAATACAAAATTATAAACAAAAATGATTCTTATTTATTCAAAATAATTACGCTAAGCACTTTCAAATATTTTAAGTATTTGAAATACTACATAAGCCACACTCGCAGATAAGTCACTCTCAGAATAATACCTTACCTAAAAAAAAAGTGCGCAATCCTAACATTTTCTGCATCATTAGGAGACCTGTTGCGATGTGAAAATATTGATATTAATTAATCACCAGACAATCACTTTGTAGCATTAGTCCTGTTAAAATTAGCAGTGAGCAGCAATTTTTCGTATCCATTTAGAGGCCACGTTTGTTTAAAAATGTAAATTAAATTATATAACATCAGAACGGATACAACTACATACTTGTGGTGTGCACCATTGAAAATCTGGCGATAAACGATTAAAATGGTGTATTTGAACGTCAAAATCGGTAAATATTTAGAGAAATTATCGACAACGTTGCGCTCCGATGTGAACCAGACAAATTGAGCGCGAAGCTGCGATGATTGCGAAACATGAAAAGTATTGCAATAGCATTATCGCGTGTGGTGTATATCGCGATAATATCGAAAATCGCATTTTCGCCCATCCCTAACTGCAACCATGCTCAAAACTAACTCAACAAAGATTCTCAACTTAAGAGTACTAGAACCGCTGACCATTCACCGCATAGAAAAGTTAAATTTATACATCCAGCCTTATCACAACTCATGCGCGACACGTGGAGAGCCGATAAGAACTTCACTTCCAGTGGGAGATTAAAAGATCAGTGGACACTCGCGCAAAGTTCGAAATCCACTCAACGCGCAACAAAAATGTCTGGTGTAAGACTAGAAGTAAAAAGCATTCTCAAGAGAGCCTGACGATGAGAAACGGTACACAATATTCAAGTAGTGGGTGTAGAAAATTTGCCACAAACGAACGATAAGTGTTTATTGCAGAACTTTGAATAGTGTATAGAAATTTCCAGTACTACTTTGCAAACTCGAAGTAAATCGCCGTGTGGTAAAGCAAAATCTAGCCATTACGCTCCTGATTTTCAGTATCGAAAATATTTGTCACGTGCATTTTGAAATTTGTGTTGTAAAGTCAGACATTCACGAGGTTATATATTCAATTTGTTGGAAGAACGAACGCAAATCAATGAGCGCGATGCAACGAGTTTGAAAAAATCGGAATCGCGTATTTTCCCAGTAAATATTGGGCTGTTTCAAACTCCGCCAAGGACAAGCTCCTCAAAGGATTGGATCCTTGGCTGTCCAAGCAGACCTGAAGGAGAAGTGTAACTTAATGAACATTCATTCAAGCCCCCTCCACTCCCGGGATCCAGTGCCTTGTTAAAGCAAACCTCCATGCCAGCCTCGCGAGGGAGTGGACACGGCCTGACCGTTATAGGAGGCTGCCGTGCGAGCTTATTTTGAATGTCAACAAAGTACCGGCTGTAAACCAAAGAACCGATGTTTACATTAGTGAGACGAGAAAGGGAGTCCGCACGAGGGTTAAACAGCATATGGATGACACACGTAATGAAGTAAATAAAAACAGCATCGCCACCCACCACATGGAGACAAAGCATAAAATTGGATGGGTAAGAACTGCCGCGTTGCTTAAATCTAATGTTCCTTTCGATAGACACCTTCGTGGACTGGAATTACTGGCAATCCAACACACGTTAAAAATAACGCAACACTCATGAACACACAAGGTCCTTCAAACCCGGGAATCCATTTTCTCCTGAGAGAAGAATTTAACGAGCTGCTGTCCAATTTTTGGAACAACAACATGCCCAACAAATACGGGAGGCCGCGCCAGCTGTGAGCGCTAACGCCAAGTTCAAAAAGTGATTCTGTTGTCGTAGAAAAGAGTTTTAACAATCATAGTGCCTGATGAAGACAGACGTGTGGCCAGTCTGTCGAAAATTTGCAGAATACTGGTATAGTATTTGTGTTCTGAACTTGGATTCTCAGGATTTCAGAGTAATAATCGCTACTGTATTTTCAACCAAATTACCCCAAACAAAAGCCTGAAGAAGATGGTTGGGAGAAGTTTATTAACATCTACCTCCAAAATAACTGGTCGAAAATTTGAGAAATTGGTCTTTTTCATGCTTGTGATATTGAACGTTTTGTTGTGAATTTTTCCATTTTTTCTTACAGTATAGTGTGTTAACATGTTTTTAAGATCAATTTAGGAAACACTCATGCAACCCGCACTGTTCTTTCGAGACCTTTGAGGAGGGAGATTTCGTCCTGGAATCTGCGCCTCTGGAATTCGGATCTTGTCTGTAACCTCTCCCCCCCCCAAAAATCTGATGCCAATAACACACAAGCAGTTAGAGATGCAGGAGGACGTTCAGAGGATGACTATTCAGGCCAATTCCTTAGCCAAACAGATAGATTCTACTGCTTCCACAGCTGAGGCCGCCAGGCATCCGGAATGGTGAAACCGCTATAAAGAAATATGAACGAAGCTTCTCCTTGTCTCCGGTCAGCTTTGGTAATATCTTCAGACGCCGCTGCGTCTGGACTTCAGGAGACTCAAATGCAGGATCTACGCATTCAGCCTTTTCACTGTGCGAAATCCCTTTTTTTAGGAGACCTTTTGAAGATCGCCTTCAAGCTCTTCACGGAATTAAAGTCTCTTCCAGGTAATCCAACCCCTCAAGTTTCCAACTTGAGGCAAAGAGAAGTGGGATGAAGCTGAAGCCATCAAAGAACCCTTGAAAGGAAGGAAATAGCCCGCAGCAAGTCCCCCTGTTGGAAAACGAAAGAAGAAATGCGGGCAGCCCACTTTCCTCGTTCCATCCAAATATGCTTCTGGATTCGGTTTGTGGCCATTAAGGATGTCGCGCGGGAGCTTGGCCCGAAATCTTCAACTGCTAGTGGCTCTTGTCTGTGATTTTGGACGGTTACCAGCCAAGTTTTCACAGCCTCCTGAAGCTCGCACTGTTACCTCTGTGGGGAACTAACAACAAACGGATCCTCTTCTGCAAGACTAAGTCAGCTCTTCTACAGAAGAAAGCAATTGAGGAATGCGAAGACTGGACTACACCAGAATTCTACAGCCCAAGAAAACAGGACGGCACCATATCATCTTCAATCTAAAGATATTAAAAAAGAAGATCATTCAAAACAAGAGCTTCAAAATGGAAACTAGTCTTCCATTAAAAGTTCTATGGATAACGCGGAATTCACAATTTCGATTGATCTGGAAGACGCTAACCATCACATGCTACTCCGCCCAAACTCCTGTCACCTTTTCAGATTGTCTTCCAAGGAAAAGTTTTTCCACTTTAGAGCCCTTCCCTTTTGATTAGCTACTGCACCAAGGGTGTTCACCTGTCTCACTCGCACCATTCTAGCTTCTCTCTACTCCACGCTATCTTGTTTCACGCTTACTGGGACAATTGGCTCCTTGAAACAAGGATCTGAAGAAAATTGTTCAAGACCGTCAGAGAACTGCCGAGCTTCTTTTCAAGCTAGGTTTTGGGATAAACTTAACGAAGTCCCGCCTTTTTCCCAGCCAAACGTTTATTTTTTTGGATGCTCTCTTCGAATTGAATGCTTCAGAGAATGGTTGGAGTGCACTCTTTTTCGAATCCATCATCTCGGGAACCAAGCAGATGGCGTTTCGGAAGAAGTTGCAAATCGGATGCCTCCGTGGGAGCACTAGTAAAATCTACGAATCCAAATAGATTCTATGGCTGTGTTGGTGTTGTGGGAACAAAGCTAATCTCTTGGCTCTACCTGTTCCTCTCTTAATGGATTTTTTCAATACCGCTAATTTCTTCAAGTCAGGAATGAACATGTCTGCAAAGTTTTTCGTTCTTCCTTGAACTTTGTCTTCAGAGCTGCTGGCCACAACACTCCCTGTTCTAGAGGATTTCAGGATAACCAGTCTAATTAAAGCCTTTGGTGTGGAGAGATCAGTTGCTAGAAAACTTTTCCTCAATGGGACCTTCCACTAGTTCCTCGTAACCATTTGGGCAAGATTCCTTAGGATTGTTACCAAGAAATACTGTTTTTCTCGTTGCTCTAGCATTGGGAAAGAGGACAATTCAAGCTGAATATGGACGAAGTTTATCTTCGCTTTGACAACAACTGTGTCAGACTCATTCCCCGGCTTCATTTTCAACGTCCTTTACCATTACTGCTCTTGCACTCGAGTGCCTGTGAAAGCCCTGCAATTCTATTTGGACAGGACCACGGACCCTTCCTGGAGAAGAGGACGAACGAATCTTTTTGTTCCTTTTTGTTGTACGTTTGGGCAAACTTCTCGTGACAATGTACCTCTGTAGGAGATTCTTCAAGCTGCTTCTTGGAAATATGCTACAACTTCACCTCGCATTACCTCAGCGACATGCACCCCTATGCTTCTGCATTGTTTTCCCTCTGCCCCTCTTGCCGTGCTGCACAAGGTTCAATGAGGAAACAAGGACACCACTTACAGCCTGGAGGCGACGACGGCAACCCGTACCACCTGGGTTGGCGAAGTCTGGACGATGGAAAATATATAATTGGGGACGGTATTCAGGGATAGAAACTAAAGGTTTTTCTCATTCCTCAGCCTGAATGGGTGTAAACCTGTTTCTATACTTGAATACCTACCAAATTACCTGCCCGGCCTTTCCTCTTGTTGCCACCACCGGTGCGCCTGACAAATGAATGAGTATCACTCACGCATGTCCAAGGTTCTTGCCTGCCGCGATCCAAGCAGGACGAAGGTTTTTAAGTGGTGGGTATCACATTATTTTTTATTATCTGGGAAAATCTTCTAATAAATTTGGCAGTTGCTAAAATGTAATTGAGTAGGTATTCAAGAGACAGAAATAGGTTTACACCCATTCAGTCAGTGGAATGAAGAAACCTTTATTATTAGTATTATTATTTTTTTTGACTGATAGGTTTGAAGCAATAAAGGCCAACCAGTACTGCCTTACTTCATTGCTTGACTGAAGAGTTTCTTATCTTTACCGATTGTGTGCACATTAAATTCTTTTTAAATTCTTGTTTATAAGCGTTGGACTGTTGGTAGTGCAGAACACTCATGACAGAGTAGTGCTGCTGCTTATATTCATACTAGCTGATGCCCATGCTCTGCATTTTCAACATTGGGACGGCTTGCTCCCTCACGTGTTTGTTGCGGAAGGCGTGTATCCCATCTATGTATTTTTGCGCCCACTGGCTAACAAACGCTCATTTTCGTTCGCTCCACTCACTCAATGAGCACCTCCCCTGACTCGGGAAGTTGAAACCTTCCATCTGCAGGCTTTGTCATTTTTTTTTCAATATTTAACTGAGTTTCACTAATCCTTTTATTTTAATTGTCATCAACGACAGAACCTTTAGCTAGCGGTTAAGTGTGGTGTACGGGTGGTGTTTGATTCACCGTTTGGAACATTGAGATGGTTTGTGCTATCACTTGTTAGTTGTGGAAGACGTGCATGCCGTGCATACATTTTGAGCACACTGGCTAACAAATGCTGATTTTCGTTCGCTTCACTCATTCAATCAGTGCCTTCCCTGTCCCGGACTCCATGCACTTTCATATAAATATTTCCACTGGAAGTAAATAAATACGCCTTTGTACCGCACAGTCTAGATGTTTAACCCGCCGGCTTTGTCATTTTTTTTTTCAATATTATAACGGAGTTTCACTAATCTCCTTTAATTTTAATCATCTAGAACGACAGAACCTTTAGCCAACGGTATAATGTTAAATTGCATTTACGTGTAGTATTGTTTTATCCATTAAAGTTACATTTTCAATTTACGTGCACGGGCTAACAAAAACACTGATTTTCGTTCGCTTCACTCACTTAATCACGCGGACTTCATGCACTGTCATATGAATATTTCCAGCGTAAATAAATAAATAATCCTTTGTACAGCAAAGTCAAAACCTTTAGCCCGGCAGAGTTGTTATTTTTTTTTTCAATATTTAACCGAGTTTCACTAATCCTTTTATTTTAATTGTCCACAACGACAGAACCTTTAGCAAGCTATTAATGCCTCATTCAGCGTGATGTGGCTTGGGACGGCATCACGCTGCACGGCCCTGATCCTTCCCCAGACTCCATGGGTTCGTGTATGCTATTTTTTTTTTACTTGATTCTAGCCATAACGTAAAGCGCTTTCAAAATTTAACGGAGTTGCACTAATCCTTTGATTTCAATCGTCTACAACGACAGAACCTTTAGCCAGCGGTTTAATATTAAGATGCATATACATGAACTGAAGCATTGTTTCATCCATCATTGAGCAAATAGCGGTCTACAAAAACCATCTGCTCACACTTAAGTTACTTAAACTACCTAAGCACTAAGACTAACCTCCATCGTTTCAGTTTATTGCCAACAATCAGTTTTTAGTTTATTGCCAACAATCAGTTTTTAGTTTATTGCCAACAATCATTCCTCTTACAATAACTGAATACTGTTATGATTAGAGGGATGTCCGCTTTTACAACACTGCAACTCTTTTTTATTAATGTAGATAGTTTGCCACAGTGGCTTCTGAACAAACTCTTTTCTATATGCCGACGAAAATTTCCATTACCTACAATTTATAGCATTCCTTCTTGTAATGCAATCTTCGCGTAGAGAAGAACTTGTTGGCTTCCCTGCCAGCTCGGTAGCTTATCGTCTGCGCTTGCGTGACGCTGTCCTTCTGCGAAAGCGCAGGGATCACTCCGCCTGCGCATCCTGCACTTCTATTAGGAGCCCTGGTTAGGAACTCCATGACTCGGTCCTTCGTTCTCTTCATCACTACAGGTTGTCCCTCGGTAAGGGGATAACTTACCGAGAAAACAATCAACAACGACGAACGAAATCGGCACGCCGACAACCGTCGTCATTTCCACTTTTAACTACCATCAACTAGATTTGTGCTAAAATTTGCTTGCCCCTTGTCACAAACATCTGCTCTACACTTGGTCCTTCAGACCTTCCTTGGCTGTCACCATCTTCCTGCGTTTTTTTAGGAGTATCCTTCGTTTCAGATTCCTTCGCCTGCATGCGAACTCCGTCTTTCCAAGCAGTCCGTTCCTTTATCTTCAATAACTTACCTTCGACCGACTCTCCTGGGCAACCATCCATTCCCACGGTCACCATTACTGTCAGACATGCAAACAAATAGGAGGGGGCCTGGTTGCAGCTTCCAACAAATCATGCTCTTACTAGGAGCCCACTTCACCAGCGCAGGACTTGATAGAATGGCTCCCATTACGGCAGCAGAAAGAAGCAAGCACCTGATCCTCGGTTGATGATACCGTCAGTCCATGTACTGTTCTTTGACCGTTCGTCCTCTCACTACGTAGTTTCCTCACCACCCTAGTGGTCGTTTCTTCATTCCAATTATCTCCGGTCAACACACCGGCTAATGCCAGTGCTGGCACCTTCCACACGTTCATTTTGCTGCATTTTTGACAACGACTGTCTTTCTTTTTTTTTTTCAATCGTATCCATAGGTGTCTCTGTCACCGGCGGGGGATTCCCCGTACGACGCTTTGGTGCGAAGGTTGTGTATCTTCCAATGTCAGCCATTGTTCTCCTCTCCGTGCGGTTTCGCAGCCTGCAGTTGCTGTTCCTAGTGGTTTCAAAGACTTTCAACATGGATACCCCAGACTCTCCCAATGTTCCCGATCGTTCACGCTCACCAAGTCCAGAACAGTATCGATGCCTGGTTTTCGCTTCGGGCCAACCCCATCTTGATTGACACTTAGTCTGCCAGTATCATCGGTTCTGCGACTACTACACAAAGAAATGCGCCATTTGTAAGATTATTTCCGAGGACGAATGGGCCCTAATAGAAATTAATCAACGGAAATCCAGGCTTTGATCAGCGCAAAAAACTCGCAAAAGAGCAAAGGATTGTCTACTTCATGCTGCGCAGAAAGCTGTCTCTGCAGGAACGTCTTCCTCCAAGCTTATTTCCAAACGAACTAAAACGACTGCTCAGACGAAAAGCGCCCATTGTCAACAGGTTCACCGCCCCATCGTTAGCCGTCCTTCAAGACAGCGTCAACTTTATCTACGAAGCCACCATCAAAGAAGCGTGCTGCTAATTCGGCAACACCTAATCCTGCTAACCTGTCGTCTCCTCCCAAAGCACATTCTCTTCCCTCAACATCCTTTTAGACGCTAAAATGAACTACGAACCTTCCGAGAAAAAAATCGCCCTTCACGGGAGAAGTTGTGCGTCCGTTGTGCCACCGGTTACAGATCCTGCCTCCATGTAAGGAAACATAGTTTTTTCCTTCAGTAACTTCTCAAACGACGGGTATCCAGCCTTCGGCCTCCCAACTTGACACCAGAATCTCTCGGCAACCGTCCTCCACACCCAGTACGTCATTTTCTTCAGCCGCGGCTCTGCGCTCCACCATCCTTCGTGGCCTACACTTATCGCATAAAGATCTTGCTCACTTGGATCTTAACATTGCTTCTCTTCTGAAAACTGCTGCCTCTTTTTCTGCAGACTGTGTGTGAAAGACTCCGAAAGACGAATTTGGCATTGCCATCAGAGGCTGCCCTCCGTTGTTCCACGAATACTACACTCAACAACGAAGCTTCTCACCTTCGCCGACGGGTCGTCGACCTGAAAATCAAACTGATGCTAGTCAACTCTAAGATCCGCCTTCTGTCACCATTACCGGCAAGCCCGCCTTGGCGCCTTCAACACGGCACGATTTTGAAAACTCGTCGGGCTCCTTACAGCCGTTCGCCTTATACATCACAAAGTGGTCGTTCGGTTCCATATCACCCTCGAGATCCTCGCCATGCAATAAAACCATGCTCCGTCCTCTCCTCAAGGCAAGTTGTCCAACAAATTACTCGTACCCGTCAAAATTGCCCTACGTCACGCTACGTCTTCCCCTTCGAAAACTTAGCCGTCTCCTTGTGGTGCAGCTTCAACGGTAGCGGTCTCCCCTGCCCGTATATTGAAGGCTTGATGTCATCTTGGGCCTCAGTGTTTGCAGCCACTTAGTTTCAAGGCCTAAGCACATTCTCATGACTCCAACAGCGCCACTCGTCAGCTACCTTGTGCTCCATGTCAGGCACAGGCCAAAGGTGTCGCTTTAGGCTACCGTGTACTACAAGGATTTCCTTCGTTTGATCACAAACATACTCCTCTCCACGCTTGATTAGCTCTGAGGAGCCGGGCCCATGCTTCCTTCCTCCGTTCGTTCCTGTAAGCAATATGCATGCCACGCGTAAACCTTCCGGCCTTGGTCTCCTTCGACTTCGTCATTCATCCTACTGTTTTCCTTCACCATGACCTCGAGTTCTTGGCCCATTCAAAGTATTACGTCTCCCTGTTCCATTTCACGCCTTATATATTTCAATCAACTTCAACTCTCCCATCAGTCTGCAGTTCCTGTTCGCTTTACCAGTTCTGCCCTTCTTTTGCCGTAACCTTGTTCCACCTGGCACGCTGAGGACTTTTTTGCCTTTCCTTTTCTCCGATCCGAGGCTCCGCTCCTCAGAACTCTCAGTACGGATTTCATAATTTTTCGCTATGCAGCTTCGACATCAAACTTCAGTGTTCTCAAAAAAAAAAAATAACGACACTTTTAAATCCAAATCCATATAAATTTTCTATGGTCAACACACCTCTCCACACCCACTAACGCGACCAGCAAACCTTCACCACTTCATCAGCCAACCAACTTTTCGTCCGGTACATCTCGCCTTGCAACCTTTGGTTACCTTCTTTGTCATGCACGCTACTGTTCACAGGTTCCTTTTGCCCGTTTCCACCTTGATGTCAGGCATCCGCAGCAGCGTCCCCTACATCTCGGCTCGTTCCATCACCGCCCGGCACTCTCTTCCTTCACCGTTCGTTGCTATCATGGAGCCTTCTGATTGCACGTTCATGTACTTCAGATGCCAAGTTAAGCCGTTCGCCTCGCCCCACCATTCGTTCAACTGATCTTCTAGCAACCTCATCGCTTCAAGACCACTTAAAGGTAAATTCAGCTGCCTGTTATAGAGCTATTTATCCTTCGCCCCCCTGAACCTGTACGCGCCCACGATAGTCTCCGTACCTGTGTTCTTCCTTTCTTTATCAAATGGTCGTGTGTGTGTATACGGCAAACAACCAACGGGAAGGACCGGAGGAGATAGGAAGAAGAAGAGAGACTACGACAGACGCCTTCCTGACCCCACAGGAACCCTCGTTCGCTCTGTCCTTCCTCCTGTTTTCTCGTCGCTTCAGGTTCTCGGAGTCCATTGATTCTGGAGCAGCCAGCTCGTAGCTAGGGCACCAGTTACAATGGTCCCCCATCCATCGGTGACGAGGTCTACTGCAATGCTATAAATTACAGATAATTGATATTTTCGTTGGCATATAGAAACATCAAAATACCTGGGGCACCTGATCAATTTTTGTTTCTGTTGCCTAATCAAAAATATACATTACCTGTACCCGCCCAGCCTCGCCTTTCGAATTACCATTGTAACAATTGAGAGGCACGAAAGATGACACAGGGTTTGATTCCTGCGACTGCATCACGCATGCACAGACGATAAACTACTAAGCTGGCAGGAAAGCCAACAAGTTCTTCTCTAGGGGAAGATTATATTACAAATAGGAATGCTATTAATTGTAAATGGCCGGTAATGTAAATTTTCAGTTAGGCAATAGAAACCAAAATTGACCAGGTGCCCCTGATATTTTTATATTTTTGGTTTACCTGAAAACTTAAGTGACCAGTACAGATTTGACAGGTTAAATTGGGAAAGACGCTAACTAATATTGTCATTATTATTACAGAGTCGCAGCCCCAGCCCAGAGAATAGTAAGCCGAGTCGTCCTAGTTGCAGTCGTAGCCCAGTTCATGATAAGCGCACTCGTCGCAGTCATAGCTCACTGCGTAGTCATCGGAGTCGTAGTAGCAGTTCACTACGTCGTCGTAGGAAGCGGCGGCGAATTCGTCATCAGCGGAGTCGTGGTAGCAGCTCATTGCATCACCAGAGTCGCAGTAGCAGCCCAGAGTGTCAGCGGAGTCGTAGTAGCAGCCCAGTGCATCATCGGCGTCGAAGTCGCAGTAGTACCCCAGTGCATCAGAGTAGTCGTGTTAATAGCCCAGTGCGTCAGAGGAGCCGTGCTAGTAGTAGCCCAGTGCGTCATCAGCTGAGTCGTAGTAGTAGCCCAGCACGTCTTCAACGGAGTCGCAGTCGCAACCCCTTGCGGCGGCGTCATAGTAGCAGTCGTAGTCGTAGCCCGCAACATCGCCATCGTAGTCGTAGTTCCAGCCCACTGCATCGTCATCAAAGTTATAGTCGAAGTCGTAGTCCTCCGTATCATCGTTTGAGTCATAGTCGCAGCCCACTGCATCATCGTCTGAGTCGTAGTCGCAGTCCATTGCCTCGTCTGAGTCGCAGCCCATTGGGTCGTTTGAGTCGTAGTCGCAGCCCACTGCGTCATCGTCGGAGTCATAGTCGCAGCCCAATGTGTCGTCTTCGCAGCCCAATGCGTCGTCGACTGAGCCATAGTCGCAGCCCACAACATCATCATCGAAATTCTAGTCGTAGCCCGCTGCAACATAGTCGGCGTCATAATCGCACCCCACTACGTCGGAGTCGCAACTGCTCTCATCATAGCTGCAGCTGTAGTCCTGTTAGTCGAAGTCGTAGCAAGAGTAGTAGTCATGATCATAGCCCTCGTAGGAGTGCAGCAAGAAACAGCGAAAGCAAACATACTCGGGATATTGTTAGTAATCAAACAAAAGAGCAGTCCCAAACATCATTGCCACTAGTAGATACCGTTTCTCAAACACTTTTTATGAGATTGATGAAGCGTGCTAGTTCTACAACCAATAGCCAGATTCGTGCTCTCCAAAAAGAGTTGTTTATTGAGATTGTAAAGGAAAAGTTAGGTAATGATGTTGCTAATAGATTTTTAAGTGGCACACAATGCGGTAACGAGTCTTTGAAACTTGATCATGACACGTTAGAGGATAGTGGTCAAATACTCAGTGAGAGGCTTATTGATTATAAAACCTGTTCACCGTCACAGAAGCAAGCTTCACAAGTATTACCATCAACAACTTTGTCTGGCGATAACAGTTCTGCCATTGACTCAACTGATTCTATACCTGCGAATGCGACTAAGACATTAACTATAGATTCGAATGATGATTTCGAAGACTGGCTCAATGCTGAACTTATGAGTTCTGATAAAATGTCCCCAGGACTACAGCAGTCGAGTACCATGCTTGCCAGTGAAGCTTCGTCTGCAAACTGTTCTTGTCCTGACACTTTATATTCAGGAAAGCCTGCAAAATTGTCACCACGTCCTAGTACTTCACAAGGCTCTGCTGCTTCAAATTCCTGGCTTTATTCGAATGGTGCTAGTTTTTCCAACAAAGAGGATTCTGTGTTTACTGATTACAAAAGAAGAAAACTGATATGAAAGCTGAGTTTTGCGTTTAATATTTAATATTTAAACAAGACTAGTTTGCTCACTTATATTAATTTTGTTATTGTAAATAATTTATACAGTAAAGAATAGTATAGTGTTTACGAACACCTTTTAATAATTGAAATATGTTTGTGTCCATTTCGTCCATCTCCAGTGTGAGCAGCCCTCTCGAATGCCAATCTAGTAGCATTCGCCTCTTAGTCAGTATGCATTAAAAAGTACTTGCCGTTACACAATTTCTACTCGCCACATACCAAATACATCTTGCATGATGCATTTACAGACTTGTAAAGTTTTCTTTTACTTCAGTACTATTGAAGAAAAGACGATTGTATAACCCTTATAAATCTGAGCATAACGCCGTAAACTACTTGCTCTATCATGTTCGGTTCCCGAGATATGCCTATTTGAGTGTCATTCTGTATTGCTTGTTGCCATTTTGGCGAGTAGAGCTAAATTTAAGTCGCCAACTGTTGATTTTCATTCGCCAAATCGAGAGTGGCGACTGACATTAGAGAGGTTTGGCGTCCACTGTGCAGACATACCTTATCCAAAAAATTACTACCGTAATCTAAGGCTATGCAAAGTTAAAACATTTGGTTTACAGGCACATTCAGGTGTCTTAAATTATTTTGGGAACATTTTTATCACTTTTTATATATTTTTTGCATTCCGATAAGCCTTTTTAACCAGCTCGAAACAAGCTTTTCGTGCTGCAAATTTCAAGCCATAGGAAGCTCAAGCCATAGGAAGTTATTTGGCAAAACATTAAATACCAGAGATATATTTGCAAAATAGTATTTTTTAGGTTGTCTACGTGCACTTTTAAAGATCTGAGCTTTACATGTCAAAAGAATGTGCTCAGTTAAAAAGAGAGAGAGAGAGAGAGGCTTGGTTTCCTCGCTCATAAACCAAACAATTGTTTCTTTGGACCATTCAGAATTTCCATTACCTGTAAATTTTTGCACTACTTTCCAGAATGCTGTATTTCCCTAGGGGTTTTTAGGTTGTGTGTAGCCACCAGCTCGGTAACCCAAATGCGCACCCCTTCTATAAAAGTGCTGTGGTGCGAAAGGTTTCCATCTTTCTTCCTCTAGCGACTGCTCTGTGCGAATCTCTCCTGTTTTTCCCGTTCTTTTGTTCCTCTTTCGGGAAGATCCAATAGCATCCCAAAAGAAGCTCCCTCCAGGAAGCCGTCGCCACCAACTGACCCTGATGTCGTCGGCCCATCGTCTCCTCTTTCATCTGCACCTTCGACCGTACAACTCTTTTCTCGCTGTGATCAACCCAAATGATGATCTCTCCCGCCCCTGCATGGATCGGCTTCTTCACCGTGCATCTGCCAATTCCTGGCTTTCTGTGCCTTTCGTCCGCACTCTTGTCGGCTATCAATGGCAGCACGGTTAACACGTCGACCACATCGCCTGTCCCCTGTATCTAGCCCACTGACTGCTTACCATGAGGTTGTCGTCTGCATTTGGCTCGCTCTCCGGCCGTCTGGGCCTTTGACCACGCCTGTTCCTTTAGTCTGCTCCTATGGCACTACTTTCATTGGTAAAGCCAGCGAAAACAAAAAAATCCCTCATGTGGCCGCCACCTTTCATCGTTGCCGCCTTGTATCTACCTTTTATTCCATCACAAAAGACTTAGAATTCAGCGAACGAAAACAAATAAGTTAGTGAAGACGAGCAGATCCCTCATGCGACCATTGTCATTATCAAGGCTTCTTTGAATCCACCCTCTCGTCCTTTCACGAAAGACTCACTACAGTGTCATCAAACGAACAAAAAACAATCAAGACCCTCGTGCTACCTCTTCCTGTTATCAGGGCCGTCTTGGTTCTCCCTTTTCTTTCATTTCGAAAGGCTTAAAACACGACAACGGCAATGAAGACCATCTCCACAAGCATGTCAACAACAAATCGCAAGACTGTCATGCGACCTCGACCCGCTGTATGGCTTCCTTGGATCCCACCTTTCGTTTCATCACTAAGGGTTAAAAGCAAAGCAACATCGACTGACAAAGCTCACATACGGCCTCACCCGCCATCAAGGCCGCCTTGGACGTCCCTTTTGTTCCATGATAAGCTTAAGGCAAAGTCAACGAAAATGTCATCTCCAGTTAGAAGACATCATTGCAGCTCATCAACAGAATCAATCACCGTCCTGAATATGATGCTCTTCAACCTCGGCTGCCTCCTGTCGTCACCACCAACCCGCCTTCGCCCCAACCCACCAAACTGGCAAGGTAGGCCTGCTCGAAAGTTTTCTCGCCACCGCAAAGGTAAAAAATTCCCATTCAACACCGTCATCTCCGGTGAGGTTTTCGTTGCAGCGTTCTAGTCGGACGACTCCTTCAGAAGCTGCTCATCGACCGTCTGTCTTTCGACTGAATCTTCCACCCCATCCCAGTTTTTACCCGCTTCAGGAAAATTCGCTGACTCCCTCCACAACACCATGGTTCTCCGCCCAGATGGCGCTTTTCAGCTCTCAGCAGCAACAGCCGAATGCGCAGCTCTCATCAATGCCACATAATACCTTACACGTTGTGCCTCGTCCCGCTCTCGCTCTTATGACGCCCTATTGTTGTTAGTGGCCTTTCGTCCCGCTTCCGGGTCATGTAGGCCTTTGTCCGCCTCTTCCCAAGATCATCCCATGCATTCATCTTCAGCTTCCTCACATGGTTCTGCTTCTCCTTCAGGCATCACCCTTTCCTTCTGCCTGATCTCGTCAGCCTCACTATCTCCAGGCTGACTTCTCATTCGCCTATGAAGCTAACTACAAACTGCTGCTATAGTCAAGTTGCAGAAATGCAGTGATGTAGCTCTTGTGCTCACGATTTTCGACTGACGATTTTCAAGTCCTTTCCTCGCGTTCCCCCGGCCAGCACCTTCTACGGCACTCACCAGTCAAACCCTACCGATGAGCCAAGCTCTCAAGCTCATGGATCAGGCTAAATGCTACCAGCAACAAATACACCCTCCCCCGCCTTCAGGACAGACCTATCATCCCATTCTTCTCACCACCAATGCAACTCATCACCGGCACCGCTCTTTTCGCCACCAACGCAACTCATCATCGGCACTGCTCATGGCTCCTGCACGCAAGCGTCATTGCTCCCTGCCTTTTGTCAACAACAAGAGGCACCACGACTTCTTTTCCAACTTGACTGAACGTACCTAGTCGTCAAACCATCCAGACGACTTGAAATCCTCAAGTCCACCGCACCAGTGGTTTGCAACACCTCTCGTTTCTTTACGTTGATATTTTCAACGGAAGATTCATGGTCACCCAATCCTCTTTTGACCCTTTCGTCGACCCTTCAGTCCACATGTCACGCCGTCCCTCACGGAAAACCCTTCAAAATGCTGCTTTTCTCCTCAACTGCGACGTCCTCCAGAAAACCCCTTTCGTCGTTCTGTTAATCGACCGTCTTCCCAACGATTGTCATCAGACCGTCACGCATTATTTTGTTCGAACTTCGCCACCTCAATGCTCTTTCTCTCCCGGCATCTCCACCTGTCAACCCACACCGATTTCAGCGACCTGTCCATCAAATTCCCGTCCAGCCTTCATCGGTTCAAGGAAACCTCTTTCGTCACCAGGCAAGTCTCCTTTACCGGGCAAGAGCTCTTTCGTCCCAAACACTTTCAGCCAGTCCAACTTTCATCAGGTCATGGAAACTTCTTTCATCACCAAATCAAGTCTCCTCAATGAGCAACAGCTCTTTCGTTCCAGCCTCTTTCGGAGCCCACTCTATCTTGTTTGTTTCACACCAGTCTCAGCGACCCACTCATCAACTCCCCGACCAACTTTCATCAATTCAAGGAAACTTCTTTCGTCACCAAGTCAAGCCTCCTCACGGGGCAGTGGCTTTTTCGTTCCGGCTCCCATTGGAGCCCACTCCATCCCTTTCATCCCAACGCTCAAGCTCAGCCAGCACCCGACCCTTCACGACCCATCCCACCAACGAAAAAAAACTAAGGCCAACATGATCATTTAGAGTCTCCATCCGAAGTTCTGACACTTTCACGCCAGCACTCGTCAGCATCAGTCACAGTTTTGCCATTCCTTTCCCCACAAGGAAAACCTACAGGCTTCAGGTCCGCCGTATCACCAGGAATCCTCCTCGGCCCCATCTTCGCATTCAACTCATCCACAACCGGTCGATCACCGAGGAAAGACACTGCAGTTCGCATCACTAACAACAGCTGTTCCTAATCACCCAAACTCCACCCCTTTCATCAGCCTCTTTTCACCTGTCGAATCACGTGACATCATCTGGCTGGTCAGCCTTTCACGAAATGGCCGCCATCTGCCACTAACCCGCCGTAACCTGTCTTCAACGACACCATGGTACCAGCCCTCCCAATAAATTGTGCTACAATCATCGGGAAGAACTGGCCCTCTGCTCCTCAACGTAACCCACATTCTTTTTGCACCAAAACAAAACAGTAGGACACGGAATGAAAGAATTTCGAAGTCCTCCCTCACAAAACACCTTTCGGACCATCAGAACCAACAAGCCTCTTCAAGCCTATTGATGAACATCGTCACATCATATCATCAGGCTGCGTCATGACGTACAGTTCCCTCGACCCTTGCCAGCCGATCCGGATGACAATCCTGGACCCTCGCCACCTTCGTCAACAGCGACACCACAACCAACATAATTGACATCCCTCTTGTCCTGAAACTCCAATCGAAATTCTGATAAATCTATTAAATTCTTAATTGAATTTGTCAATACACAGAGCGAATGTTTATGTAAAACTAATGCTAAGTCCCATATAACTGAAATTTCCCGTACACCAATTTATTCTTTGGTGAACAGTTCATTACATGCATTCGTACGAAAACTGAAAGTCTTGTGTTTTTCAAGATATGTGTTCTATACTTAAATTGTCCTTTCTTTGTTGCCAAAACATCTTAACCTGATAATTTAGCATTACATTCCTCGAATGTGATGTTCCCCTGGAGGTTTCTTCTGGTGCGCAGGCGCCTGCTTGCATATTCCCACTGCGCATGTGCATGGCAGTCCTCCCTTATAAAAGCGAGAGCGCGGACGCTTTCGACATTCATTTTTCCTCCAAAGGTGTCTCCACGCCATCTCGCGCCGCATTTCCCCTGTCTTTCGCACGGAAATTTGGATTCTACCCGATGATGGCCGCCGCTTCCAAAGATCCCACTTCGCTCGCCGTTCTCTCTCATGCTCTTCGTCCACAATCTTCTGCTTTCACCCTCGGCGATCGCTGGATCTCTGCCCTCGACCTCGCTGCCGTTGGCCCGATCCCTGCTGATGCACCACTTGCAAGCGTCAACGTGTTCATGGACTCTCTCTTACAGCCCGGCCAGCACACCCCGCCAACCGAGCCGTTGGACCTTACGGCTCTACAAGAGGACTTTCAACGGGCGAAAGTCATGTACTGTGAAGCCAAGAAATCCCTTCTACAAGCAACGGCTGCTGCTCGCTCGCCTGCCCGTAATTCTCCGTTGGATTTATCGTCCACCTCATCCAAATTAGGTAGAAGTGTCTCCCGTAGCGAAGTCCGGAACATAATCCAGGAGACAGTCCGTGTGATGCAAGATAACCCCATGCCGCCTCCCTCTTGCTCGTCCTCTGCTCGACACGCTCGTATGAGAGCCTACCTCCAGCCGTGACTCCCGTAAACGGGACTCGACGTCTCCCTCTGGCGCCCTCAAGAAACGCAGGCCATCTTCTCCCTCTCGCCCGCAAGCTTCCCCTACTGCCGCTCCCTCAGCTACCGCTGATGCTCTGCCGCCGGCCACTCCTATTTCGTCCGGCAAAAGGATCCACTTCCCGGCCGCCGCCGCCGCCGACCTTACTTTCTCCCTAGCTTCACTTTCAAAGACGGTCGAAGAAACCATTCCCGACTGTTTTCTTTTCAAACCGTCGCAGTCAACGACGCTCCTGTGATTAACCGTGGACTTAAAACTGGCTTCGGCTTCGGCTTGCAAGATGGTATCTCTCGCAACCTACTTGGGCAATCCACCACGCTGCTAACATGCCTCCTCCGGAATGAAGGCTCCCTGCTTGGTAAAGGCGACCCCCTCATTCTCGACAAAGAACCGCCACCACCTCGACCAGGACGTGAAAGCAGCTTCTTTCGCCCACTAGGCGATGGCGCCACTAACCCGAATAACTTCGCAACCTACCCCGAGTGTGAGTTCTTAGGCAGCGAAGTAAAGATGGACTTCGGCATCGCTTTATCGATCCCCAAGAAAGCTGATATCCCAACTTTCGTCCTATACGAAAATGACAAGTGCTTACGGCTGAGTCTCCGTACCGCGTCGCAAGCGGACGTTCTCAATACGGCGGTGAAGGCCTTGTGCGTGAAACTATCCCCGGACGCAAGTCCCGAAGAACTACGCAATCCTTCATCCCTTATCATGCAGCTCTTTCAGAAGGCAAGCTTCGCCACGTATCATTCCATTAATTGGGCCACTAGAGCTCTTTTTAACAACACCTTACTCCTCCGGGACATTGCTCTTTCATCCGCTGCCAACTTGAACGTCTCCACGATGCACCGTCTCCAGAACCAGCCCATCCACGAGTCGGACACGCTCTTCCGTGGTCTAATCCCAACTCTCGCCCCTCACTTGGACTTTTCTAGGAAACCGAAACCACTAAAACAAATTTCTTTTAACTTTCGCCCGGCTTGAAGAATAAACAGCCCATTCCTCGCCTCCCCGCAGACAATTGGAACAAGACTGCAACTCCCGCTCCAACGACTTTCATCCGAGAAACCCGCAGCCCTTTCGGGCAGACCAGCCTCGCTCTCGCCCCGGCCAGCGCAACCAGAATCGAGCCGCCACTCCAGACCGACGCAGCCGCCACTCGTCACCAGGAGGCAGAAGCGATTTCCGCAGGAAACAACAATGACGCCTTTCACCCATCCGGCTTTCCAGTCGGCGCGAGACTACGCCGATTCCTCCCAGCCTGGCTACAATTAACATCAAACACAGAAGTCCTTTCCATCATCAAACACGGTTTTCGTCCGGAATTTCTTACGAAACCCCCACTCCTACCGACACCGCCATGGGATTTCTCTCCATCAGTAACCCATCTACTTTCGTTCGAAATTTCAGAACTCCTTCGGAAAGACGCGATACGGGAATGCCACAAGCCAGGCCCGGGCTTCTACAGTTCCATCTTCACCCGACCAAAGAAATCAGGGGGCTTCCGTCTGATTTTCAACATGAACCTCTCAACAAATACATCCTCAACAACCATTTCAAGATGGTATCTCTCGAATCAATTCGTCTTTCATTCAAACAAAACGACTGGACAGTATCGATCGATCTAGAAGATGCTTACCTCCATGTCCCACTCCACCCAGCTTTCACGCACCTTTTTTGGTTCATCTACAACCAAAAGGTCTACGAATTTCGCTGTCTTCCCTTCGGTCTAAACGCAGCCCCCAGAGTTTTAACAACAGTTCTCAAACCAGTCTTGGCAAATCAACACCAAAACGAAATTCAGGCCAACGCCTATCTGGACGACTGGGCCCTCAACAGCCCAAACCGTCTTATTTTGGAACGAAACAAGAACAAGACCATCTCCCTATTAAACTGACTGGGCTTTGAGGAATAAACTACTCAAAATCTCGCCTCATACCAGCACAGGTCTTCACCTTTCTCGTAGCCTCTTTCGACCTCCGCACAGCAAGCATTGCCCCCTCCCCGGAACGAATAGAAGATCTTCTTCGCCACGTCTGTCTCTTTCGATCGGAAACAAGTTTCTCTTCTCGGCAACTAAACTCCCTCATCGGGAAAATGGATGCAATGGCGAACCTCGTCCCATACGGCCGATGGATGGTAAGGCTGTTTCACCACCACCGCATAGACAACCCTGCAATCAATCAGGACCGCCCGGACGAACAAATACCCCTCACTCCCGATTTTTCGCTGGACTCCCTCCTTTGGTGGTCAGACGTCACCAACCTCACGAAGACACAACTTCTTTACGAGCCGCATCCCTATCTGCTTATCTTTACGGACACCTCGAAAACCGTCTGGGGTGCCCATCTGGGCATTCAAGAGGCCTCAGGTCTTTGTCCCCCAATCTGCAGGGAACACATCTACTCCCTCGAGCTTTGTGCAATCCTACTCGCCCTGCTCCATTTTCTTCCGAAAATAAGAAACAACACAATACAAGTCCAGTCCAACAACACAACTGCCTTAGCCTACATAAGAAAAGAAGGAGGAACGAAACCCAGATCTCTTCACAGCCTAACGTCAGAGATTTTCAACCTCAGCATTTCGCACGTCACCCTCCTTCCTCTCCACATCCCAGGCAACAGGAATGTGATTGTGACTCTCTGTCACGCCAGAAACCACCGACGGGCGAATGGTGCCTCAAGAAATCCATTTGCGAATCTCTCTTCACCATTTGGGGCACTCCAATGATAGACCGGTTTGCCACGAGGCACAATGCCGGACTTCCCCTCTACATAAGCCCAATTCCGGACGAAACAGCAGTAGACGCCTTGACATTTCCATGGCAAAACCTGTTCGCCTACCTCTTTCCCCCTTCAAACTACTTCCACAAGTTCTTCTAAAGATCCAAGAAAGCCAGAGCCTGTTCCTACTCATAGCCCCCCTCTGGCCATCGGCAGCATGGTTCCCGCTTCTTCTGGATCTACTAATCGACACTCCCAGAAGTCTACCTCCTCAACCAGATCTTCTGTCCCAACAGAAAGGAACAAAGCTACACCCGAATATACCAAACCTCAACCTACACGGGTGGCTACTATCATCAAACTCTTCAAAAAGGCTGGAATTCATCGAGAAGAGGCCGAACGCATCGCCTCAAAGGCAACCAGGGATTCCACTAACCGGATGTACGTCGGCCACTGGTCCAAATGGATTCGTTGGTGTATCACAAAACAAACTAATCCTGTCAACCCACCTCTTCCCACCCTTCTAAACTTCTTCAGAGACTTGTTCAACATCGACAAACTCAAAGGCTCCACAATCCTGGTATATGGATCTGCCCTAAACACCGTCTTCAAAGCCGCCAATAGCATGAACCTACTCAAAGACTACCGTATTTCGGCGCTTCTACGTTCTTACGAAAATGAAAGACCCACCACCAGAAGGTCAATAACAGATTGGGACCTTTCTCTCGTACTCCAGTCCCTAATGAGTGAACCATATGAACCCCTTCAGGATACATCCCTTCACCTCATGTCTCGCAAAACAGTCTTTCTCGACACTCTTGCAGCCAGCCTACGGTGTTCAGAAATCCAAGCCCTCTCAGCAGACCCAGCATACTGCATCTTCGGCGCCAACTTTTCCTGTGTTACTCTCTACCCAAGATCAACATTCAGAACGAAAACGCAAAAGCCCTAGTTGGTAACGAACCAGAACGCCTTCTTTGACCAGTCAGAGCCTTGCGCTTCTACCTAGCCCGGACTCGCCATGAAGACATCTGCCGAGGAAGAAATCCAACTTTTTCTCCTAATTGATCCTCAAACGAGCGAAACATCACCTGCCATGGTATCCAGATGGTTTAAGAAAACAATTGAAGCAGCCTACGACAAAACTCCAAAGGAGAGCATGAGAGTGACGGCTCACGAAGTGAGAGCTATCTCCACATCATGGGCCCATCACAACGCCATTCCAATTGAAGAAATCCTAGCAGTAGCGTCCTGGCGCCATCAATCGACCTTTACCTCCCACTACCTCAGGGACATGTCAAGAGAAGAATCAGGTCTACACAGGCTGGGACCAATCGTCGCAGCCAGAACTGTCGTCCACGCCCCCCCCCCATTAAGCACTCAGAACACAGAAGCAAGCCATCCTTGAAGGAAGCAAGCCACCCAGATGGAAGCAAGCCATCCAGAAGGAAGCAAGCCATCCAGAAGGAAGCAAGTCCCAAACAACGGCCCTTTTCAGGGCCACCAAATCCTACGAAAGAGGTCCAAGTTCCTGTTTTCACCTGTTCTGAATAAAGTGCTAATTTTTCTCTTCCAGAAAAAAAAAATTATTTGGGGGAAACGCCTGCTTGCATCCCGAGGCGCTCGTCAGGACGGTGCCGGCCACCAAATTTTGACGAGGTCTACTGATAATGCTAAATTATCAGGTTAAGATGTTTTGGCAACAAAGAAAGAACATTTTGCCGGCCCCCAGCCAGGCCGGCTAAAAGTGGTTTCTTTGTGCCTAAAACATACTTAACCTACTCCCGCCCTGCCTCCCCTCTCGAGTAACCGCCTGACACATTGAGAGAAAACTGAATGTCGAAGGCGTCCGCGCTCTCGCTTTTATAAGGGAGGACTGCCATGCACATGCGCAGTGGGAATATGCAAGCAGGCGCCTGAGCACCGGAAGAAACCTCCAGGGGAACATCACATTCGAGGAATGTAATGCTAAATTATCAGGTTAAGTAGGTTTTAGGCACAAAGAAACCATTTTTAGCCGGCCTGCCTGGGGGCTGCCAAAATGTTCTTTTTATTAGATTATTACAGTCCTTTCTAACACATAATGGGCAACCAAACTTGCAGCTCGCAAGCTTAAAAAAGGCAGGACAACAACCACACTTGTTCTCGTACATTTGCAGACAAAAAATGAGAACAGCATCATCTCGGAGGTCGCTGCTACAAGGCCAACGGCCCCAAACATGTGCGTGTTCGTTTTGCCCAGCTGCTGGTAACCAAGCACGTCGGCTTTTCGCCTGGCTGGAACAACAGGCCATTTCATGTACATGCCACCCCTTTCCAGGCAGTCGGGAGGTCAACGAGATGCCAACACATTGTGCAAATCTTGATAACACATACTACCTCTTCTTATTGACAGATGGCTTGTCTTTCGAACGACTCTCTTGCTAGGGGCGTGGTAATGATGTCGGCAATGTTATTCTTGGTCAATATGTATTCAAGCACGCGAGTTTTGGTTTAGGGCGTTGCGCACGAATTTATAGCGAATGTTAGCGTGCTTAGTTTATGTATGTTCACGATTGTCTTTCGCGAATGCAATTGCGGTTTGATTTGCAAGGTTTCCCTTGCAGACTCCAGGGTTCGTTCGTGAAGACTCTTTTGATGTTCAAAACGTTATTTAATTGCCTGGATACTTGAGATGATGCTGTCATCTCGAGAGCTGGATGGAGAGAGACCTTGCGCTCCCAGTATGAAACACCGTCCAAGGGAGCACGCTTCGCGCGCTTATCATATACATCCTAAACAGTATGACACAAGCATTTATGAAACAAGGAAGCGAAATAACTCGCTGACGTCATAATTTGCTGACATCATAACTTGCTAACCTCAGCACCTGCAACCAGGATCGCTACGACTCCAGCATCCAACTCGTCCACGGGCATGCCCCTACTGCATCCATCCTGTCGCAACCAGAGGTAAAGTACCCTGTATGTGTGTTTCATGCCGAGGGGTCCGACAAAGGCTTGGCTAGTGGGCTTGATTTACTGATGTACTGATTTACCTTTGATTTATTGATTTACCCTTGATTTCCTGATTTACCTTTGATTTACTGATTTATCTTTGATTTACGAGTGATTTACTGATTTAAAATGATTTACTGATTTACTCTTGATTTACCAGTGATTTACTGATTTTCTGATTTATTGATTTACCCTTGATTTACTGATTTACCCTTGATTTACTGATTTGCTTCCGATTTATTGATTTACAGTCGTTTACTGATTTATTGATTTACCAATGATTTACTCCCCGTAAATCATACGGTGTCATGATTTACACGCTTGTAGGACCCCTCGGTTTCACGTTCAGACGTGCGTCTGTGTTTCGGAAGGCCAACTGTGTGAGGTTGCGTCAGTGGGTCTCATCGGCAATCCTCACAGATTATCGCAATATATCGACCTGTAGGTTCTTTTCGTTAAGTTTAACGTTTGCCTAGCTGCGTGCATTGTGAGACGTAGCTTGTCGTCGTGACCAAGAACATCTTTGTCCGAGATTAACAGGTCGTCTTGGAAGGGCTATACTGTGCCTACTGTTGAAAACGATTGTTCCGTCGCCCTTTGGAACATTTCAGGTGCACACGCAATGCCATAAGGCATCCATTAGAAACGATACAGTTTGAATGGCGTGGTGAACGTGCACAATCGCGAGCTGTTCGCATCCAGTTCCATATGGAGGAAAGCCTTGGCCCAATCAACCAGTGTGCCCTGCCAGCCTAGACAAAATCGATTCAACTGATGGCATTTGGTGTCGTTCACGAATCAACCTCATTTAAGCGATGCGGTCAAGACATCCTAAGGCTCCCATCTGGTTTCGTGACAATTGTCATGGAGTTTACCCAATCCGTGGGCTCATTAACCTTGCAAATCACCTCGTTATCAACCATCCATTTTAGTTTCGCTTTAACTCGTGATTCCAAAGCTTTGGGGACTTTCTTCGGAGGTGAGATGCGGGGTACTGCTTTTGGTTTGATTTTAATGGTGTACTTGCCTGGCAGTTTGTCCAAACCCACAAAAACATCACTGTATTCCCGTACTAGGGTTTCCTTCATATATGGCTGCAAATTTGGTCGTAGTTCATGTAGTTCACATGTTCGTTGCACTAGACCTTGGTCCACACAAGATTTTAGGCCTAAAATTGGTTGGGTATATTGCTACCAACCACAAGGAATTCAACAGTATACTGTCTTTGACCTTACATTGTAGCACACACTTACCGCGAACTTGTATAATATCATTAGTATAACTGAGTAATTTTACTTTTGCCGGTCGCATATTCACCTTGAGCGCATGGCACTGTAAGAGATCCAGGGGCAAAATATTCGCTTCCGCCCCAGTATCTAGTCTGAAGGGAATCAAAACTGCTTGTATCTGAACACAAAATACCCACTGTCTGTTGTCAATGTCTGTATTTAACGTGCTGATGCGTAATGTTGACACTGCGGCTCCCGCATCGCCATAGTCATCATTGTAATCGTCGTCTGTACAATCTTCATATGCGTTGTCAACAGTGGAGACACGCTGGTTTTTTCGTGGTTGTCTGCAGCAACGAGAAAAATGGTTTATATTGTTACAATTATAGCACTTCTGTCCAAATGCCGGGCACTGCCTAGGCCCGCGCAAAGACTTGCATCTGGAGCAGTTCCTTTTGTCAGCCGACATGATAGTAGAGTTGCTGTTGCCTGAAGTGACACGACCCTGAGAATTATATTGACCTGGTGGTCTAACCGTCCTAGCGTGCACTTTGTTAACACTCGTATCTATGTGCTGTGTCTCAACTTTCATTAACTTGGCCTGACGGGCAGCTGCCTCGTGAGCCCTGCACATATCAATGGCAACGTCTGAAGTAATTGTACGATATTGCAGTCTACGTAGTTCCTCACCAAGAACTGCTGATATAAGCTGGGCACAAATCAAACTGTCAGTTTTGCTACCATAATCACAGTCTGCGGCCTTCTTACACAGTTGCAGCACTAAATCATCAATCAATTGATCCAGTTGCTGTTTAATTACGGCAAACTCGTAGGTTGAGAACATAGGATTTCGCAATGGCTCAAAATGTTTGTCAAACTTTTTCAAAGTAACACTCACAGTTAAATCATCGCCAACTTCCGTGAAGGTGAAGTTCTTGTATATTTGGTAGGCATGTTCATCAAGGGTATACAATAAAGTGGCACGTTGTTCGTTAACTGAGTCCTTATGCAACCCAGCCGCTATCTCGTATAGTTCGTAATTTTCACTCTACGACCGCTAATTGTTGGCGGGCGCGTGACCGGAAGAAAATGGCTTAGGCGGTTTTACCTTACTCATGTTGGGCTTTCGTTCGTTCAAGTCTACTTACGTGAGACGTTGTGTCACTTGATGAGCATCACAATCCTTAATCAGCTTTGTTTACTTCTGACACCATGTCATGTATTCAGGAAGAGTGAGGTTTAATAAAAGAAAGGACGTAGTTAAAATGCTGCTCTTATGACAGGTTTTACTGTCAGCCATTTGTAGCTGATACAGCTACAGGGTTCACACCCGTGGATACAAAACATGACGCGACCAGTATATGCAAATGGTGGCGCCCATACACTATAGGAAAGAAGGCATACGTAACAGATGATGGAAAATTTTGAGAAGGTGGTGGTAGAGGGGGTTGAGGAACGGGGGAAGGTACAAGAATTGGAAGAAAGAGGTATTGAAGGAGACTGATAGGACTGTGGGGTGGAGAGATAGGAGGATCGGAGAGGAAAGGGGTGGTGGGATCAGGAGGTGAAGGAGACTTGTAGGGAGGAGAGACAGGGAATTGGGAGAGGAAAAGGGTGGTGAGATCAGGAGGTGAAGGAGGCTATCAGGGGTAGAAACGAGACGTGTAGGAACTGACAGAGAGGGGTTGGGAAGGGGAGAGCTGGAGGGAGTATGTGAGGGAAAAGAAGGTGGTGGGAGTGGTGGTAACAAGGAAAATATCAGAGTTTAACTAGAAGCTGGCAAGAGAGGTGGTGAGGGGGGCAGGGAAGTGGGCTCGAAGATTGTAAATGTTCTGGAGATTTGTAGAGGAAAAGAATAAGGGGAGCATAGTGAGGTAAGCCGAAGTGGGGAGGGGGGAGGCAGGAAGGAAGGGGGAAGGAGTATTAGAGATGTGATAGAAGCTCTGAGAAGGCTGTGTGGAGTGGAAGATAAGATGGGTAGTGAAGAGGGGTGATGATGGAGGAGGTGGGGGATGTCGAGAAGGGGTACTGCTGAAGGATATTTCTTATGGGGAGTTTGAAGAATCATTTTTGTGTGTTCGCAAGGGGAAAGCTGCTGTGGAACATGGATTGCAGAGGGAGCTGATCACGGGGATGGAAGACAAGGGCAAAAGAAGGTTGATCAGGGAAATGAATGAGGTTCTGAAAGGGTGAAGGTTTCCAGAAAGCTAGAAGAGGGTGAGAGTTCATTATGTGTTTAAGGGGAAGGGAAAGGATAGGGGAAAATTGAGAACTTTAGGCCCGTAGGTATAGTTAGTGTGATGTATAAAGTGTTGATGAGAGTGGTGACTAGCCGTCTCCGTGACCTGTTGGAAGAGAGGGAAGATCTTGGAAGGTACAGAAAGAGGAGAAGGCTGGAAGATAATGTCTTTATTGTGACACAGGCCATTGAGGTTGCGAGGAAGGAGGGGAGGAGCCTATGGGTGGCTTTCTTTGACGTTGCTCATGCCTACCATGGAGTGTGGTGGGTACTCCAACTTGGAGTTGAAGAGGGGTTTGTGAATCTGATTAAGAGAATGTATGAGGATGGGAGTATATTGCTCTAAGGTGGCACTATCACCGATTTAAAGTAGGCAGAATCTGGCAACATCTAGGGCTATCTAGCACTTGCTTACATCAAGCGAAGGATTGCACAACGGTATTTCTTATAACGAAACCAAGAAGCCACGACCTTCTTAATTATTGTGTAAAAATTTGGTAACATCCTCGTGCACCTGGGAGCAACTACAAAGGTTAACAATATCACCGCTGCTAGATGACGCCATGGTATTTTCGTTCGCTTTTCAATCGGTGATAGTGCCACTTTAAAAAACAAGAACATTTTGCCGGCCCCCAGTCAGGCGGGCTAAAAATGGTTTCTTTTTGCCTAAAACATACTTAACCTGATAATTTTAGCATTTCGTTCCTCGACTGTGATGTTCTCCTGGAGGTTTCTTCCGGTGCGCAGTCGCCTGCTTGCATGTCCCACCGCGCATGTACGGCGTGGTCCTCCCTTATAAAAGCAATAGCGTGGACGCTTTCGGCATTCGTTTTACTCTCAAATAGTCAGGCGGTGACTCGAGAGAGGAGGTAGGGAGGGAATTAGGCTAAGTATGTTTTAGGCAAAAAGAAACCAATTTTAGCCAGCCTGACTGGGGGCCGGCAAAATGTTCTTTCTTTATTGCCAAAACATCTTAACCTGATAATTTTAGCATTATCAGTTGACCTCGTCAAAGTTGGTGGCGGTTTGCGGGATGCAAGCAGGCTTAGTCCCCAAAATTTTTTTTCTGGAAGAGAACAAATTTGCACTTTATTCAGAACATTGTTAACAGGAACTTGGATCTCTTTCGTAGGGATTGGTGGCCCTGAAAAGGACTGTTGTTTAGTGGGTTTTGCTTCCATCTGGATGGCTTGCTTCTGCTTCGTTCTGACTGCTTAAGGGGGCTTGACCACGGTTCTGGCTGCGACGATCGGTCCCAGCCAGTGTAGTTCAGATTCGTCTCTTGACATGTCCCTCATGTAGTGGGAGGTGAAGGTTGATTGATGTCGCCAGGATGCTGTTGCCAGGATTTCTTCGATTGGGGTGGTGGGCCCATGATGTAGATATTGCTCTTACGTCATGTGCTGTTATCCTCATGCTCTTACTCATGTTTTGTTTATTGTAAGCTGCTTCGATTGTTTTCTTTATCCATCGTGCTACCATAGCGGCTGAGGTTTCGCCGTTCTGGAGGTTGATGGGTAGGAAGAGTTGATTTCTGCCTTTGTGAATGTCTTCATGTTGTGTGCATGCAAGGTAGAAACGTAATGCCCTGACTGGGCAGAGGAGACGTTCAGGTTCATTGCCCGTGATGTTGAAGAGAGCAGGAAACGTGATTGGTTTTGAAGGTTCGGATGGTTTTTGAGTTTTAGCTCTAAATGATGATCTTGGGTGTAGTGTGAGTGAGGAGAAATTTGGGCCGAAAATGAAGTAGGCTGGGTCTGCGGAGAGAGCTTGAATCGCGGAGCATCTGAGGCTGGCTGCCAGGGTTACCAGAAAGACAGTTTTGCGGGTCATTAGATGAAGCTGTCCTGCATGGGTTCATATGGTTCCTACATAAGAGATTGAAGGACAGGGATAGGTCACAGTAGATTACGGTTCGCCTCGTTGTGGGACGTTTGTTTTCGAAGGAACGTAGAAGTGCAGAGATGCGAGAGTCGTCTAATAGTTTGGTTTTGTTAGCGGCCTTGAATACTGAGTTTAATGCGGAGCAATAAACGAGGATTGTTGATCTCTTCAATTTGTCGATGTTGAAAAGGTCAGTGAAGAACTTGAGAAGGTAGAGGTGGGTCGATTGGATTTGTATGTTTCTTGATACACCAATGAATACACTTTGACCAGTGACTGTTGTACATGCGGTTGGTGGAGTCCCTAGTAGCTTTTGAGGCAACGCGTTCGGCCTCCTCTTGATGTATTCTGGCTTTCTTGAGGAGTTTGACTATAGTAGCCACCCGTGTAAGTTGAGGTTTGCAAGGTTTGGGTGTAGTTTTGAGCCTTTCTGTTGAGACACAAGATCTGGTTGAAGGGGAGACTTCTTAGAGTGTTGATTACTAGGTTTAGGAGAAGTGGAAATCATGCTGCTGATGGCCAGAGTGGGGCTATTAGGATGAACAGGCTTTGGCTTTCGTTTATTTTCTGAAGGACGTGCAGTAGCAGTTTGAAGGGGGGGAACAGGTAAGCAAATAGGTTCTGCCATGGGAATGTCAGGGCGTCGACCGCTATTGCTCCTTCGTCCGGGATCGCGCTGATGTAGGGGAAGTCTGGCATTCTGCTTCGTGGCGAATAGGTCTAACATCAGTGTGCCCCATATGTTGAAGAGAGATTCGCAGATGGATTTCTTGAGGCACCATTTGCCTGACGGTGGTTTCCGGCGTGACAGAGAGTCGGCAATCACATTCCTGTTGCCTGGGATGTGTAAGGGCAACAGGATGATGTTGTTCGGGATGCACAGATTGAAGATCTCGGAAGTCAATAGGTGTAGGGATCTTGATTTCGTTCATCCCTCCTTTCGGATGTAGGCCAAGGCTGTCGTGTTGTCGGCTTGGATCTGGATAACTCGATTTTGGATGTGAGGAAGGAAGTGTTGTAGGGCGAGTAGGATTGTCCGTAGCTCGAGGATGTTGATGTGTTCTTCGCATGATGTCAGTTACAGGCCCGAGATCTCGTGGTTGTCCAGGTGTGCGCCCCAGCCGTCTTTCGGCGCGTCTGTAAAGATGAGGAGGTCGGGTGGGGGTTCGTGGAGCGGTAGCGTTTACGTGAGATTTCTTATGTCGGACCACCATAATAGGGTTTTGAAGGGAAAATCCTTTCCGAAAGGGCATTGATCGTCCAGTTTCAGTTGGTTGATTGAGGGGTTGTCGATGCGATGATGGTGGAAGGGCCTGACCATCCATCGGCCGTATGGGATGTGGTTTGCCATTGCATCCATTTTCCCGATGAGGGAGTTCAGTTCTCAGAGAGAAAAGCTCGCTTGGTTCCGAAAGAGCCGGATGTAAAGGAGAAGATCTTCTATGCGGTCTGGGGAAGGGCCTATTTGGGCTGTCTGAAGGTCAAACCAGGCTCCGAGGAATGTGAAAACTTAGGCTGGTGAAAGGCGGGATTTCAAGAAGTTAACTCCAAACCCCAGAGAGTTTAATAAGGAGATGGTCTCGTCCCTTTTGAGTTTCAGTCTTTCGGGGTCCGGGTCGTTCAGGGCCCAGTCGTTGAGGTAGGCACTGGCTTGTATTTGGTGTCGGTGGAGGTGTGCCAGAATTGGTTTTAGGACCATGGTGAAAATTCTGGGTGCCGCATTCAGTCCGAAGGGAAGGCAATGGAATTTGTAAACCTTTCGGTTGTAGATGAAACGAAAAGAGGTGGGTGAAGCGGAAGTGAAGGTAGGCGTCTTCCAGATCTATCGTGATTGTCCAATCATTCTGTGGAAACGAAAGACGAATGGTTTCGAGTGTTTCCATCTTGAAATGTTCGTTGTGAATGTATTTGTTTAGGGGTTTCATGTTGAAGATTAGGCGGGAGCCTCCTGATTTCTTTGGTGGGGTGAAAATTGAGCTGTAAAACCGGACCCGGTGAGTGGCATTCTATGATGGCTTCCTTTCGTAACAATTCCGTGATCTCGAACAAAAGGCTTTCTGATACAGGGTTGGTGATGGACCAAGGAAGGGTTTTTTTTAGAGGTGGCTGGTTGAAGAGTTAGGCGAAAGCCGAATTTGATTATGAAAAGGATCTCCGTGTTCCGAGTGAGATTCTGCCTGGGAGAAAATGGCTGAGTCTTGCACCGACTGAAATGCAGGAAAGGCGGGAGGCATCATTGTTGGTTTTTCCGAAAGGAGCTCCTGCCTCCTGGTGATGAGATGCGGCTACGACGGTCTGGTGTTGCGGCGAGCTTTTGTTGGTTACGTTGGCTGGAACGGGAGCGAGATGTATCGGACCAAAAGGACTGCTTTTTTCTCTGCTGAAAGGAAGAGTTGTCATTCGTTTTGGATGAAGGCGGAGCGGGAGACTTGTTCCGTTCGTCTGACGAAGGACGGGGGTTTGACTGCCTGTTCCTCTGAAAGGGCCGGTTGGACGACGTGTTCTGTTTTGGTTTTGGCTTTCATGATATGTCGAGATGGGGGGCAAGCGTCGGGATCAGACCTCGGAAAAGTGTTTCTGAATCATGGATTGGTTGATTGCGAAGCCGGTGTCGAGTGGAAACGTTTAGGTTATTTGCGGATGAAAGGGCAATTTCCCGAAGGAGAAGTGTGTTGTTGAAAAGGGCTCTCGTGGCCCAGTTGCGAAGCTCGCCTTCTGGAAGACTTGCGAGGTTAGTGAAGCAAGGTTGCGTATTTCTTCGGGGCTTGCGTCTGCGGAGAGTTTTTCGCACAAGGCGTTAACGGCCATATTCAGGAAATCGGATTGGGAGGCTGCCCGTAGGCTAAGACGAAGGCCCTTGTCATTTTCAAATAAAACGAACGTCGGAATTTCGGCTTTCTTGGGAATGGAGAGAGCAGTCCCGAAATCCATTTTGACTTCGCTGCAGAGAAATTCGCATTCGGAATATGTGTCGAAGTTCCGTGGGTTTCTTTCGCCGTCCTCGAGGGGCCGGAAGAAGCTGTTTTCACGACCAGGGCGAGAGGCTGGTGGGTCCTTGTCGAGGATGAGTGGTTCGCCTTTGCCAAGAAGGGATCCTTCGATACTAAGGGCGCATGTGAGGAGTGTTGTTGATTGCCAATTAGGTTGCGAGGTGTGGCATCCTTGTCCCGAAGGGCGAAACCGAATCCGGTTTTCAGACCTCTGTTGATGACAGGGGTGTCAGCAGATTGCGTCGGCTTGAATAGGAAGCAGTCGGGTACAGTCTCTTAGACCGTCTTGAGAAGGGATGCCAACGGCAGTGTGGGGTCTTCGGCCGGGTCATCCGGGAAATGGATATGCTTGTCGGTCGGCAAGGCAGCAGGCGAAGGAGACGCGTGCGCCGGTGGCGGAACCGGGAGAGGAGACATCCTGGTAAGAGGAGAAGTTGCCCTTCGTTTCAAAGTGCTGGTAGGGGAAGAGGGGGCAGAGCGTTTGTGTCCTTCGTTACTCGAAGTTGAGGCAACCAAGTCCTGGGTGCGGGCGTGTCGGGCCGAAGACATGCACGATGGCGGGGGCATCGGGTTGTCTTTCAGTTTTCGAATGGCGTCGCAAACAATGTCTTGAACTTCACTGCGAGTGACGCTGATTCCCTTACGGGAAGAATTGGATGAAAGGTCCAAAGGTGAGTTGTGTGTAGGTGAACGAAGGCCGGCTGTTGCACGGCGGAGATTTTTCTTCGCTTCACGATAATTTTCCTTCGCTACTTGAAGATCCAGACGAAGGGAAGAAAGGTCCAAAAGAGCCAAGGCCGGAGTCCGTTGGCCAGCTTGTATAGGAGACTCCGAAAGGGCCGTGTCATCTGCGAAAGGAGCTTCGGTGAAAGGAGCCGAAGGCGCAGGACTGCTGGTGAGGTCGAGAGCAGAAACCTATCGGGCGCCGAGTGCGAAGGGAGTAAGAGCACATGGAATCACAGCCAATGAAGCGGGAGCTTCGGAGGTGACGGCCATCATCGGTCTTGAAAATCCAAATTCCAAAACGAAAGGAGAACCTTAAGAGAAGTGACGCAAAGACGTACTTCTGGAGGAAAATGAATGCCGAAAGCGTCCACGCTCTCGCTTTTATAAGGGAGGACCGCACCGCGCATGCGCGGTGGGACATGCAAGCAGGCGACTGCGCACCAGAAGAAACCTCCAGGAGAACGTCACATTCGAGGAATGTAATGCTAAAATTATCAGGTTAAGATGTTTTGGCAATAAAGAAATAATAATTTCAAGTTGTAAACAAAATTTAGAAAAATATTTTTGCTAAAATAATTTTAAAAAAATATTGTGTTACGTTCACTACGTCATATCCCCCTCTCCCTACACCCACCCCACTCCACTCCCAAACATCGTAATACATTTGCTCTTTGTTCTTTAATCTGTGGCTCAACCCTCGCGTCTCCTTCAGCTCTACGTAATTTGTAAACGTTCACTAGCACCTGTGATATCAGCCACAGATCGTTGGTGCTCCGGCGGACCAATGAAATGGAAATGCTGCTTTTGTCTCCACAGCCACAGGCCTTGTAACTAACAGGGCCATCGAAAACCCCAAGCCAAATAAAACCAAACTCATCTATTATGGTGGCAGAGCGAAATTGACTTGTGGCCTTTTGTGCATAGAGTTAGATATATTATATTGTTACACCGGAGAGGGAACATTCGCTTCAAAGCCTGTCCGTGCGTAATCATCGCCGCCAGGAGCCAGGTCGGCGCCACCGTCGATTTGAGAACTACTTCGTTCGGACTAGAGGTGTGCGCCCCCAACAGCCAAATCAAACGAAACGTACGCCGCCGCTGGCAGATTCGGATCCTGTCATCGCGTTTACGTGTTAGTTAGTGTCTAACACCAAAATTAAGATGAAGTATACATTTATTTATGCTTTCGAAATAACTGAACTACTTGGCACTTGAAACAAAATTTGGAAAATTGGAAACATTATGCTTCATTGTGATGTGCTTCATTGCTTTACATACTAAAAATGAAATAATATAGGTTGGATTTTTTTTCTTTTTGCAACAGCAAATGTGAAGTGGAACGGTAGAACAAATGGAGGGAGCGGGGTGGTAAGGGGCAGCTCCCCCTAAAAAAACTAACAAAACGGGCCGAGTGGGAATAAAAATCACGTAAAACGGTTATTTGCTATTTTCTTCAAAACTTTGATGAAGCCGTACATGACGTATAGGACCGGTCATTATTTATCGCTGGGGGAGGGGGGTGTCATCAAGTTTTTGGACCCTGTCAA
>JAHWFP010026132.1:0-19062 GCA_023313725.1 Lithobius niger
CCCCCCAACATTATAACACGTTACATAACCACACAAGACATATCCGAAATACTATGGGACTTATTCACTTGCTTTCGCTGAGGTGAATGACCCTGCATATTAGTATACAAAAGAAGGATATTACTCCCCAATCAACAATATATTTCCTGCCATAACCCCAAAAACCCAAGCTAATTTCAAAACAGCTACTGACTTTTCCAGGTTTTTCAGGAATTCCAGGTGATTGGGAACCCTGAAACAATCAACACTTCGTCTAAATTAGAGATCAAGCTCAGCCATAGGCACCATGCACTTCACATAAAACCACCTACCGGGGCATTTGACAATGGTGACGTCCATGCAAGAAACAAACCAAAAAAAAAGATGATTAATAAGTTGGCTTTTCAAAGATTATTAGTTTCAGTTCACAGTAATTTTATTTAGATTTTACTATTTTACAAACTTAAGGTTGTTGCAAACAAAACACTAATCATAAACCGTTAAGTCAACTTCTCTATTGGAAAAAAAACTTAGGCCTAATACAAGACTTAATATATACAACTTTTACTCTTTTACACAAACTATAACAATGTTGCCGCTAATGCTGGCACTCTTTGTGAAGACCGTGCCACTGACTTAGCTGTAATTTTCTTATTAATATTAACAGAAATTACTTAGCACACAAAACATGGTGTCACCTACTGTCACCTTTGTATCGCACATTTTGCCGGTAGATGACTCAGACTCTTGTTCCATAACACAAGTGCACGGTGCCTACAGAACACATCAACCACTAATTACACCAAATGGATTAAACAAGACACTTCAAATCTTATAAATAACTACTACGGTCAATGCCTGGTTCCAGCTTGCCCTTTAAATGTCACCTTTTTAAGCTCCTGTAGATACAAATAGTTTATAAGGATATTTTGCTAAAATCTTAAATTTGTACTAGCTCAAGCCAAATTGAAAACAAACTTCACTGAATTTCTAAGTGTGCATTGCAAAAATAGAGCACAATAAACTTTCACGTAGTAAAAAAAAATTTGGACATGGATTGAATATTAGGCTGTGACCGATATAAACATCACTAATCCCGGTTGTTGCAGTGTCCTTGGCCATAAAAAGATATCAATGAACATTTACTAGCTGTACGGTAGCAACTCTTTATCATGCAGTTTCTTTGCTTCCATCAAAGAATCCCCAAGCGCTTTTAACTATCCTGGTTTCTTATTTGAAAGTACTCTCATTTCGACCCTATGCTAACATTAATACAGAATATCAGAATTTGATACAATGGAGTAGAGAACAAAGAAAACATTACCGGTACAGTATTTGTTTTCCTGTATAATTCATATCCGTAGCACAAGACCATGTTTATACATCCACATGGGAAATTACATCAACTAGTAAAGCTTATTACTTTTCTCTTTAATTTGCCATTAAAGTAATTAGCACAAACAAAGATCACTAGAGCGGCAGGATTTAGTTGTGTGTCGATTCCTCGCTCAAGCTATCACTTGTGATACTAGATGCAAAACTGGGAGGTTTTGAAATTAACAGCCCTTCCGCAATCACACAAAAATAAAAATGGCTTAGAAATCGAAATGGCAGTTTCGGTAGTTTTAGGAGTGACAGCTTACAGTGAAAATTCCTATACGGAAGCTCATTCGTACTGTTTGGGCCGATTTAATTAGAATCCACAGCTCTACGTTTGGAGGTAGAAATGCATTAAAAAAGGTACCTGTACTGTATGAAAGTCAATTGTGCTTATTTTACTGTACAACACAGCACACTACTTACAACAGGCCTCAATGCACCTTACAAAAACTTGTCATCTAGCTATTTTCTGGGCTAGAAAATTAATTATATGACAAAGGTAATCCCTTACATGGTTTAAGGGCTTTAGAACTACTTATTGTAGTAAAAATGCATATCTTTTATTTCCCTGGCTGCAATATTTGAACTCAAAAACCATGAAAATTTCTTTTTAATTTTTTTTTAACTCTTAGGCTTTTTATAATTTAAAAAAAAAACTGTATTGCCTTAATGCTACTAAATTTAGTTGCAGTAACTTGTGTGGCCCTGAATAGATCGCAACTATTAGGACAATTAATAAAAAACGGAAATTTGCAGGCCCCCATAAAGGCTGGCTGAAATTAGTTTCTTTTCCTAAGGAAAATATACTATACCTGTGATTTTTGCATTTATGCTTTCTTTGCCTTGAGGATTTTAAGGTTGATCCACCCAGCTGTCAACCCACTGCGCATGAGCAGCCCTCCTTGTACAAGGGCTCGCTCGAAAGCATTCACATTTTTTGTTCTCTCTCGATCGTCAGAAGGTGACTCAAGAGGGGAGGTAGGGTGGGTTTGGTATAGTATATTTTCCTTAGCAAAAGGAACTAATTTCAGCCGGCCATCATGGGGACCAGCAAATTTCCGTTTCTCGTTGCTTGGAAACATACTTTACCTGCAAAGTTTTGCATTCACACCTTCTGGCACCTTCTGGACGAGTTCCTTAGGGTAGCAAGCTGTGGTTTCCCTTGTCGGAGTGACGTGAGCATGTTAGGGTTCCTTTTTTTTTTTTTATAGAATTTCTAAAATTTCGCTATTTTTTTTAAAGAAAATGATTTATGCTCTTTGGGGATTACAGAGGGTTTTTTGACTATACTTAAAGACGGGACGAAAAGGTCTCCCTCATTGATGTGGATCCGGATGATTTGTTTGATCTTTCCAGTGATGGTTGATGAAACGATCCGATTTGGTTTCGCTGGACACTTTTTTCGAGTTTTTTTTGTTGAGTTTCAAAATGATTGTGTAGGTTCTTTGGTGCTGAGGAGGAAAGCGTTCAATGAAGCTTGGTGGGTTTCAGAGGTTCACTTGCTGCCACCATCCCCCAGAATTGGTTGACAGAGGAGAGGGGGTGTTTAAGTTTCCCTGTTGAAATGCATTCTTTCAATATGGATGGATGCCGATTTGCCAAGTGTTTATTGTGTGTTGTTGTTGCATTTGAGAGATGGAGCTCTCGCGGCAGTCGTGCAAAGAGGCTTTCGAGGGAAATTGCAGCATTCGTGCGCGGGAGCGCTCATATCAGAGCTTTCAGTCATTGAAGCCAAAGAGCCAATAATGACGGCGTTATTAGTTGCGAGCTTTGCTTGATGCTTTGGCTCAAGCCATGGATGATGCGAGGAGTCGTGAGGACAACGTTTTTCGTCTGGATTTTCCATCATTGCAAAAACTGTGTGGTTTTGTTGCGAATAAGACGAGACGTAGTTTAGACTACAACGTCCGGCTGAGTTTCTGGTTGATTTGGGGTTTCGGGCCACGATCAAGATGAGGTGTTGGGGTTGAAAGTCATTCCTCTTGATACTGTAAACTTGGGCGTCTTCCCGATTGAGACGAGCTGTGGTGTGGAGAACATCAACCGTCTTGTATTTTTTCTTGTCCAAGGGTGAGATGAGAGATTGGGACAGCTTCATTCTTTTTGAAGTTATTCCCCATGATGTGTGGGTTAAGGTCTAGCCCCGATAGGGACGAGGTCGTGCTTGGTCACATACTTCGCTTGGATTTTCCTTACTGCACGCCGGGATTGGAATGAGACGAAATCTGAAGTCGAAGACGTCACGTGTCCTGAAGAGTTCACGTAAAACGTGGGTTGTAGACCACGAATGAAACGAACTGTCCTGTTGCTTAAGATCAACCGTCATGATCATTTTTATTTTTTGAATAGTGGGAGAGGAGGCGTATTCGAGTGTCATCCATTGTTGCCTATGTCGTCGTGGGTTGTCGTCTGTGGAGTTCTGGACTGGCCTTGTGAGACGTTAGTGATGGGTTGATTAGGTTGCTCGAATTTCCAAAGTAAACGATGTGACATTTTTAAAAAAGACGATGTCCGTCTTGGCGATGTAGTGGCTTGTTGAGGGCGCAATAACAAAAATGGTTGGCGTTGAGAGCGACATTCGTCACAAGCATTCATGAACGGGTAGTGGTAACGAAAACCAATTTCGGGCTCCCAGACCTCGGTTTGACGATGAGAGGCACGCAGCATCGTCCTGTGTTGGGGAAGCACTGGATCGGGGAGTAGGATTGAGACAGCATCGTCCATCGTTCATTCGGGAAAATTCCTAAACTGGAAAGCATCCTTGTTCCTTGCTCCTGTCAAGAGATGGAATCAGGTGAAGAGGACAATGGCATCATCCGTGCATTCAGTAGGCGATGTAAGATGTGGAGGCAGCATTCTTCTGCATTGTGTCGTGCCGGCGGTGTAGAGGTGAATGAAACACCAAGCAAATGTCGTGGCAGGCGAATGTCAATTGGAGAACGGCGGTGGCCGGCCAACATGAAGAAATCGGCAGCACAGGGAAACAGTCAGGTAAAATGTTTAGGATGCCATAAAGGTGCCGGCCAGACTGGATGAAGGCTCAGCCCGGTGGATGCAATGGGCGAATGACGATGGTGCATCCTGGAGGTGAATGTTGGCGGCAACAGGAACGGCCACATTCAGGAAACTGGAGGACTGGTGCGTTGGTTAGAGGAGGCGATGTGAAAGGCAAATGCCCTACCAGGCGAATGCCATCAAGCAAATGACGGTTGAACATCGGTGAGAAGGGGGTGAGAACATGAAGGCCTGCCAGGCGAATGCCATGATGCGAATGATGGTTGCTAGCTTGGGAGTCGCATGGAGCAACCAAAACAGGCGAATGTGCTGGTCGGAATGTGTTGCCAGGCGAATGCCATGATGGTCGCCATGTTGGAGATGCATGGAGCAGCCAGAATGGGCGAATTTGCTGGTCCGACTGTCTTACAAGGCAAATGTCACGATGCAAATGACAGGTCTTGGAGACGCTTGGAGTTGCCAGGGCGGGCAAACATGCCAGTCAGAAGAGGTGAATGTGAAGGGGGAATGCCGAACCAGGCAATGTCCTGTAGCGATTGACGGTTGCCATCATGTAGTAGACGCTGCAATCGGAGGGGACGCTTTCCGAAGTAGTTGGGGACATAACGGCCGTAGTGGAATGCCAGCCAGAGAGGTTGAATGCCCAATTGGCGAATGTAGTGGGTGAATGATGACGGCGCATCCAAGAGCATGGCAGCAAGTAACAGAAAGGACGCATTAGAGTTGTCGTGGTAATCCAGTCATTCATGTGGTAAGTTGCTGCAGACAGCGTCACAAATGAGAAATGAAACGAATGAGAAGTGAGACGAATGAGAAGTGAGACAAGAGGTCCAGGGTTCAATTGGCAAATGATATTCTGGGCGAGAGCGAGCATTCGCTTTCGTTGTTTTTCCAGTTGAGTATCAACATCTTCGGCAGGCTGGAGATCAGCTTCGTCTTGAAAACTTTTTAATTCATTGGCCAGCCAAGAACGAGACTTGTGATAGCTTCACTGAATATGTTAGCTCCAGCCAAGCATGAGACAAGCCAGAAGGCTGGAACATCGGTCCAGTTGATCGATCTACTTAAAATGTGGGTGCAGGCCGCGAATGAGACGCGCGGTAGCTGAGGGCACCATTCGTCTTGAGCTGCATTCCATTTGTTGGCTCGGCCAAGAGTGAGAAGAGTGGTCGCCTGGATGATGTCATTCGTCTTGAGGAATAATCTTGTGAAGGTTCACTCAATGCGTGGTTTTAGCCACGAGTGAGCAGAGTTGTGGTGGAGAACTTGAACTTGAGGGCGCCATTAGTCTTGAGAGCACCATTCCATTTGTTGGCTCGGCCAAGAATGAGACAAATGGTCTTGTGTGGGTGACATGATTGGTCTTGAGGTGTGGTCTTGTGAAGCTTCACTCAACGCGTGGTTTTACCCACGAATGAGACTTGACATTCGATACGTGGGTTTGGTCCTTCCACGATCCAAGATCAAGATCGAGATGAGCTGAAGAGTTGAAACGACATTTGTCTTGAAACGCCACGCTTGAGACGAGCAGTTGGGGGGGGGGGGACTTCAACCTCCACCTAATGCTTCACTCGATACATGAGTAGTTGCCTAGTCTACCCACGATCGAGACAAACTGAAGAATAGAAAAAGCCATATGTTTTAAAACTTCACTCAAAAACGTGCGATTGGCCACGTGAGACGAGCAGTAGAGTAGACTTCATCATTGTCTGGCGTTTCATTCGATGCATGGGTTTTAGCCCGCCCACGATTGAGACAAGCAACAATTTTGAAAATGTCATCCGGCATGATAACTTTGCTAGGAAAACGTGGGACTTGCCATGCTTGAAACGAGCAGTGTTCACTCAGAAAGTGGGATACGCCATGCATGAGAAGAGCCGTTGAGGAGACTTCAACATTTGCCTGTTTACTCGCTATGTTGGTAATGGTCCATCCAAAATCGAGATGAGCAATCGAGTAGAAAACGCTAGTCGTATTCTACTCGAGAGCGTGGGGCTGGCTGCGCCTGAGATGAGCAGTTGGAAGAGACGTCATTTGTCCAATGCTGCACACAAGCAGCAGAGTGGAAACGCCCTTTTCTTGAAACTTCAGCCGAATTTGTGGTTAAAGACAGCGTTGTTCTTCTTTGTTCTCTTGACCAGAAGCAATGAGCAGCGAGCCAGGTGACATCCGGATTCTTTTGCATTACAGCAGAAACGGCCCAGTTAACGTGTGGCTTGGTCATGAGGTGGCGATGGCTAGAAAAGGTGAATGCTACGAATTGAGTAGTGGTGGCGCCTCACGGTGACAAAATTTCCAGCCAGCATGGAAAAGAGAGCATTCGTGATAGCGAATGCCAAACCAAGCGAATGCCATGAAAAGAATGACGGTCGCCAAACAGTAGACGCAGCAATCGAAGTGGACACCTTCTGAAGCCGAGGAGGACATCACGGTTGTACTGGCGCACCAGCCAGAGAGAGGGGGGGGGGAAGGTGTGTGTGTGCAAAAATGTCCAGCTTATGAATGTGAATGTTGAACGTCAGGGGAAGAGGCTAACAGACAGCTCGCTTGAGAACAAAAGGATGTGAATGCTTTCGAGGGAGCTATTTTATAAGGAAGGCTGCGCACGTGCAATGGGTTGGCAAGCTGGGCAGATGAACGAGATTTAAAATCCTCAAGGCAAAGAGCATAAATACAAAAATTCACAGGTATAGCATATTTTCCAGCAACAAGAAGTTGTTTCTTAGGCCTGCTGCACTGGTCCTAATACCAACACGCCCAAACATTTTTTATGGTTTATGCCTACCAAAAATGAGAAAAATGACAAAAATTAAAATAGGCGAAAATAAGGAATAAAAAAATGCCCATCCGCAGGCACTTTCTAATGTACAGATCCAAAGCTTTGACCATCAGATGCCAAAATAAAGTTTTATCACAGGGCCCATGGAGCCAAGCACTGCTTACAAGTAAAACAAAAGAGCAATAGAGGGAACACTCATTGATAACTACAAAGGTAGTGGAAGCTTAAAAAAAATTGACCCCACTGGCCCAAAGATGCTGGCGAGCAACATTATATTTACAAAAAAAAAAGTATATTTATATTTATTACTATAACAAACGGACGAAAGCCAAATGGGCTCGATCAGTGATGCCTACTAATGCAAACCTGTTTCCGTCAATCTCGATCCTCAACAGAAATTGAAGCAGCCATTATCAGTTTGACGGTTCAATTCCCACGCTCCAGCAATATATGGAAACGGGTTTGCATCTATTTTATTTTAATTGTTTACTAATCACAAGAAGTGGTTAACTACCACGCTACTCCAGTTATGCGAGAAGACACAAATGTGGAAAATATTTAAAAGGATTCTTCAGTTCTTTTCAAACAGTTTGAGCAGAAAACACGGCTGTGGATTTTCGAAGGGTCGTTCCATTAACAAGCCACAAAATCCAGTACCTTTTAAATACAAAGTTTTTTACATCATGGCCACGTCATATCCTGTTGATGTCGTTCGGTACATCCAGTTGAGTGGCTGTGAGCGTTGGATCACAACTTCAGTGCTCACGGGAGCGTTTGAGGACTGACCTACACCGGTCGATTATCCATTTGTCAATTATAGTAGATTCCAGGATGTTGTTTTTATGTTTTCCATGGAAAATTACGTCGATTTCTTATCGTTGGCTTGTCCTCTCAAGACCCCTTGTTCATTTTCAGTGTAGAACAAGTGGCATCCATTAGACTAGATTCTGTAGACGATGTCCTGGGCGCTTCGGTTGCAGGTTGGGGAGGTATGCTTATCTGATCATTCTTGGGGGGGGGGGGGCGGGGACTGAGGCTTAATGGCGCGTCGACAACGTGGTCATTAGCGTCAACCTCAGTCACAGTGCAGTGCAGTGAAGGGATCATTCTTGGGTTTTTTTGGGGGGGTGGGGGGGGGGCAACATTGCAATACATTTGATGATAGGAACTGCGATGGTTTGTTTTCTGCAACCATGTTTTTAGCTTTGCTTGGATAAAGTTTTGGGTAACCTTTTTACAATAATTTTTCGGTTAGACTGGTAACGTGTTACTTAGTTCCACAAAATATATATAAACGTACCATTCTGGAATTTGAGAATCAACCATCAACCTCTCTCAAGTGCATATTGATTGGTCCTCTATCTAACAAATCCCTACAACACTCCCACAGCCAGGAGGAACCACTCGCAGAATGAAAATCCAGAAGTGCCGAACCAACACAAACAGGAAATGATGCGGCAGTGATGTTAAACGTTTACATTAAACAGACTCCTGGATTTTGTTGTTCGTAAATAAATAAAAAAAAAAAACTTAAAAGTGGGTCAGGTCTGAAAAATGTTGGCTCACCAAAAAATAGCATTTTCAATTTTGGTTGTCTTCCATCATACTACACATAGCTCATCAACGCAATACTAGAACTCTCACAGTATTGACAAATTTTCAACAGTTCTGGAGGATGTTGGTCGTTTTTATTACTTCCCGTCTTTATCAGAAGGCACAACTCGCAACAAATTCAAATCAAGAACACGGTGATGTGAACCGAAAAAGTCTTGATTCCGACAAACTTAACAGTAGGAGTGTTAAAAACAATGAAAATCCTTCAGAACTGCCGAAAATTTGCCAATACTGTGCAAGTTCAATTATTGCTTTTTGGAGACTGGGCGTAATATGGTGGTGGAGTTGTGAGTTACACTCTAAGTAATCAGTCGTTTTGGACTTTTAAAAATCAACTTTGAATGCGGTTAATCATACGTTGATAAATCTTACAGTTCTCGAGTAGCAAAGATCCCCAAAAGACTATCAAAACTGGGCTCTTGCACTAGGTCAATCACCTGCAAATTTTTATTTTACGATTTGAATGGTTGTACAGTGGATACGCTGTGTAGTTAAAATGGTTAGGAAACCAAGAGACCATTTTAACTTATATTTTACAATGTACATTTCTTAAGATTAAGATTGTGTGGGGGGAAAACAAAACAATTCACTGTTTGGTTATTGGTAGTAGTATGCAACATTGACCTAATTGCCACCAAAAAAAAAAAAAATGTTAGATTAACTGAATAAATTAAATTTTGGTGCTTGTTCAAGCTCGGAAGACAGCTTACAAGTTGGAATCGCTTTTTCCACAAAATCTTTATCGATACTTCCGTGACACTTTCTACAGCGAAAAAGCAATGACTCTGCTGGAACTTATGGCTAATTCTGCGACACAAAATTGAACATACAGTAAGTAATAGATATCCACGGAGTAGACCCGGTTATCCCGAAATAATTGATAGTCTGTGAGAAACGGAAGTCCAAATGTCGAGAGCTGGCGAAATCGCACAAGCGTCTTAGCCCGAATTCAATTTTGCTACCCCTAGATTTCTGGACTGTTCCGTTTCGAGCAAAGATCAATTATTTCAGGATAACCGGGTCTACTTAATATATAAGTGCAATGCTAAGGTGTGACGTCAAGCTAACTAAATCTCAAGCTAATTTTTTTTTTAAGATTTTTGTTTGTAAATTTTGTTTGTGAATCATAATGAATTTAAGAATTTTTACATACGATTAAGTAAATGACTTTCAGCAGTCAAAGTGAAAGTGGAGTATGGGGGTACCTAAGGTTGGGTTATTCATGTCGAACTATCAGTTTATCAAATTTGGTACTGCACAATAACACAAATTTTATTTGAAGTGGTACGCATTGTCAAAAATACATTAAGTAGTTATTTTTTTTAAGTGGGGGGGGGGTTGGCTATGAGCCACATGATTTTGTTGTGGGGGTCAAAGACCTGACCACAGATGACCGGGGGGGGGGGGGGGATGGCTTTTAAAAACAACCACGTGGCTTTTGAATGGCCCCTTATGTAAATTTCTGAAAGGATTCTTCCGGTAGAAACTTCCTGTGTACGTAGTCAGAGCGAAGGAATAGACGTTCAGGAATACCGATGTTTGTGTTTCGAAGTAAAACTGTATATTTTTCTAATTTAATAGTTTAAAGAAAATTAGAGTACAACAAGCACTATTCGCTCGAGTCTCATAGGTTTCTACGTGTATTTAGGGGTATTTAAAAGTGTAGTAGCCTAGTTTTCGTACCATCGGAACGAAAGGTTGCCGGATTGGACCTGCCAGTATGGGTGGTGGCCCCGAATACTACGCGAGGTTTTTCGTGTTAGTACGAAAAATATCGCAGGTTGCAAATGTGCTGTTCACTTGAGTCTCGTAGGTTTTTAGGTGTATTTAGGTGTATTTACAAGTGCCAGTAGTCTAGTTTTCGTACGTCGGAACACAAGGTTGCCGGGTTGGGCCATGTCTCCATGGGTGGGTGCCTTGCATAGTAACCTACGCGAGGTTTTTTTTTCGTGTTAGTACGATAAATGTCGCAGGTTGCAAATGTGCCTATTTATGCCGGTTGCAATGGGGTGTGCTGGTTGAATGTGTTGTGTGCGGTAGTTTTGCAAAGTAGGTCATTACAAGTCACGTGGTAGAGCAGAGGTTGTGTAGACCCCGGAAAAAGTGTTGGATTATCAAAAAAGTGTGGGTTATCAAACAACATCCACGGTAACGTGTGGGTTTTCAGATTAACCGTATATAACGACTATACTTGTAGCTTGGGGATGTGTTGGCGTGACGTCACCACCGTGCATTAAACCCTAATAAGCTACTTTTTTCACCGTTACAAAATAATAAATAACCATTAAATTACTCGCTCAAGAAATGCAGAAATTATAATTATATAGTATTTTCTATTAAGTTTTATTTCTGATTGGTTTCTAAATATGTTATATCCGTCTAAAGGTTCCCTAATTGTGCATTAATCTGCAAAAAATTTCAGATTCTGCAGCGCACGACACTTAAGGTCGAATTCAATGAACTTCTGCGGTCGTGAACACCTTAATAAGTTAAATGGAAATGAAAAACAATTAGAATAGATTCTAGAAATTCAGCAATTGCAAGAAACATGTGTCCCCGTTAAAAATTATGCAAAAATGGACGAAATGGTTAAAAATTAATATCGCCAGCAGAATTCTTAAACGTAAAAAAAATCAAAAAACATCATGACTGGAACAGGAAGGAAGCTTCCAGTACAGCAACCATAGATTTTGCACGGTACTACTCGGCTTTAAGGGATTATTCACAGAAAATATGCCTAAGGTTAATGGGGTATAAAGTTGTTTTTAGTGAGAGAAGTTTAGGGAAAACTGAGAAGTTTAGGGAAAACTATCGCCGAAATAAGTTTCATTAGCTGCAATCTTAAGATGTACACTTTCCTTACACCATTTACAAGGCAGCATAAATAGCCACAAACATAAGTATCGGCAATTTCTATACAAGTACGAATATCTTACAAATTGTACTGACTAGACATGCAGTTTCCAGTACTTTGCGTTAGACATCGGTCATGCATATAGTTGCTTAGGTATAGACTGGCTACCAACTTTAGAATCACTTGCATGAACAATAACTCGCCCCTAGTTTGTTGTGCACTGTGCATTTCTTGCAGGCAACGGAAGACAATGACAAAATAGGTTGAATCAATCCTTAACTTAAACACTAACCTAAGACTTGACGCGATTCCAGCTGAAGCCATGGAACCAAAAGGCAAGAGACAATTTTGCTAGGTAATTCCAATCAGAAATTCCTAGGTTCTGTGACATGCCACAACAGACATGAGCAAGAGACATGTCAGGGCCCTTTCCTTTCCAAAAATGGCAGGGGGTGGAGGGGGTATATAGAAGCTTAAATACGAACCACGAAATTACACATTTTATTTAGCTCAAAAAGTCAAGACTTTTTATACAAAGTCACCCTGTTTAAAGTTTTTTAATTTGGCTCAAGAAAGTCATCACTTTTTTTTTTTTAATAACTTTAGCAATTTAACTACTGAAAGAATAAGACCAAGCCAAGTTAGTACTGGTGCAGCTTTATCATTATTTTTTGACTTATTTTTTTTTCACTTACTGTATGTTACTTATTGGTTAATGTTGAACCAGTAACATTAAACCCAACAACACATTTCACAGTAACATATAAACAAAGAGCATTACTTACAGCCATGGCAGCCAGATCATTTTCATAGCTTTGTCGTAGTTTGGCACTAATCATTGCTTCTGCTTTAGACATATTTTCTACTGCACCTTTTATTGTTATTGTCCTTTCCAAATTAAAGCTGTTTACGTCGTGGATACTAAAAATACAGGCAAAAGGAAATCAGTCATTTTAAAGAAAAGGTCCCCGCCAAATTTTTTCTTCAAAAAACATCTAGTGAATATTGACTTAGTGAAGTAAAGACTCGTTTCTTTTGTATAACCAGATTTTACGCAGCGACATAACAAGCGCAACGAAGCTAGGTTTTAGTTTTTTAGGCCGAGGATTTGCCTATATGAGAAGTATACGTCAGCTTTAACTCTTTTGCCTCCTCTTCCATTATGAGAGCCATTAGTCAGAGATGATTAAAGAAAACTAAACCCTTACTATCACCATTTTTTCGATGTTAGCCGAGACCTTATTTACAAGACTTGCCATGATAGTTACATTGAATTAAATAAAAACTCTTCAAATCACCTATCACAAGAAACGGCGAGAGCTTCTGCCATACAAGGATGGGACATCGTCTTTAACCCATTCACTGCTACCAAAATAAACATGAGAAAAGAGTGCTGTGCTAAAAGTAGCCAAAATCAAGTATGAAGTTTTACCGTAATAACTTCTGTAATGCACACTCTTACCAACATAGAAACCCCACTTTTCCCTGCCAATCCCCCCCCCAACTGTGGCGACAAAAGTTCGTTGAGTCGGTCTTGCAACATCTTGGGCAAAGAAAAGGCCCAATTTTACCAAGGGGAAGGTCAAAATTGGTTTCTATTGCTTAACTGAAAATATGCACTACCTGTCTTGCATTCAGTTCCTGGATGCCGTGTTACTTTGGAGGATTTAAACTCTTAAGATCAGCCCAGGTCAGTGAACCATCTGCACCTGTGCACGCACAGACCCTCCATAAATGGTGTTACGGCGTTAACTACTTTTTCTCTCGATATGTTATGGTGGTGACTCAAAAGGGGAGGTTGGGTGGGTACAGGTAGTATATATTTTCGGTTAGGCAATAGAAACCAATTTTGACACCCCCCCCCCCCCCCCCCGGGTAAAATTGGGCTTTCTACGTGCCGTTACGAAAATATCAAGAGGCTGTCTGCAATGGGATGTAGACTTTCTGAAGAATATCAGAGCATGATAGCTAAGGTAGAGTTTTGTAACCCTTTCGAAGAGGGGGGGGGGGGGGCTAACCTTAAGGTGGTTAGGGAGACGGAACCGTCCTTCAGCTTGTTTTGCTGGCAGCAGCGAGAAGAGTGGTTGTTCGAATTGGCAGGTTTTAGTATTGGTGGCAGGTGTCATGTAGATGAAGTAGATACAGTGATGCGTTTGTCATGAAAAGAACATGACGTAAGGGAGCATGTCACAAAGAATTGTGGTCCTGATGCGGAGTTTCGGTATGAAAGAGGGGCGAGTAGGTTGTTGCTTGATCACAAGCATCATCGTAAAGAAGTCCATGAGGGAGACGCCCCATGAAGGGGAGGTTGTGACACAGATATTGTTATCAACATACAGGAAAAATACATTGGAGTGCAGGAGTCCGAAAACTGGATCAGCGGGACAGATCAAGGGAGGCAGTGCAAAAGGGATTGCCCGGTTGCCGTAAGAAATCAGTGTGATGTGTGACAACTTTTCGTTAGGTTAACTATTATTTATTTTTTTTTTGAGTAAGCAGGAGGGTTGCCTCTTGGGAGGACGAGGCCAAAGTTGGCTTGGAGGAAAGTGGCGGAAACACACAACATTGAACGCGGAGTTCAGTTATCAGAGTTACAGGACGTGACATTGATTAGGTGGCAGAATGTTGTTAGTTGCGGAATGCATCAAGTCCAGCTTGTGCTTCCGGCTGAAGGAGCAGAAGAGAAGGGATGAAGGCGAAGGTGCGAAGGGTGACGGAGCGCCATTATGGATGTATTGTTCTGTTGGAGGGTTAGGGATGCCGTTGGGTCCAGTTGACGAGTCATGACGAGTCCCAAAGCGAAGGGTGCAAGGCTAAGGGTCTCCTCTGACGAAGCCTTATTGTTGTTGAAAGTTGACCTTTGGAGCGAAGAGTCAATGAGCGAAGGATCCTTACAGTAGAAGGTTGTCCTTCGAGGTGAAGGGTCACCAACGAAGACTTCTTGAAGGTGAAGGTAGCCTTCAGGGTTAAGGTTGCAATGAAGGCTAGGTTTCTTTGAGCGAAGGGACAGCTTCAGGGCGAAGAGTCGGACCAAGGGTTCACAAACGAAGGGTTCATGTTGCGGAGACCTAGCCTTTGGGCCGAAGGGTGTTCGAAAGAAGTTTGTCCTTCAGGGCAAAGGTCCTTCCAACGAAGGCTCCCTTACAGTTGAAGATTGCCCTTCAGGGTGAAGGGTCTTAGCGAAGGCTTCATGCAGTTGTAGGTCGTCCATCGGGGCAAAGGGTCTCCAAACGCAGGCCTTTGAAGTTGAAGGTAGCATTTAAGCGAATGGTGTTCAGCGAAGGATTCATGCTTTATAGGGTAGTCCAACGAGGCGAGGGTCTTCGAGCGAAGGGACATCAACAGGGCGAAAAATCTTCGAGAGAAGGGTGTAGGTGTCGGAATTCTGACGGCGTGGATGTGGGACAAGGGATGTTTAACAATGCGTGAAGGATGATGTAAGTCGACGAAGGACGTGAAAGAAGGACACGGGTCCGAAGCAGCCATGTGCAGGCGTTAGCTGCAATCCAGCTAGCAACGAAGTTCGGCGAAGGGGGGCAGGTAACGATGGCCTAGGCTTGAGAGAATGTAACAATCCTGGGGATGAGGGATAGCAGGTCGAAATGTGCAGGTGTCGGGGAGTTGCCACATGATGGGCAAGGAACAGCAGGCAGCGATGAGCAAAGGTCAGCTGAGTGACAGCAAAACAGAGTTGAGGGACAGCATGCAGCAGAGGATGAAGGCATAAGGCTGTAGAGCTGGTGGGTGAGGGACAACAGGTTGTAAAGGGCACTGGTCCGAAAAAACTGCAATGACGTTGAACGAGGGACAGCAGGCACGACATGGGAAGCTTTGCAGAAGCTGTCACAGATGTTTGTTGGCGGATAGCAGGCTGAAGAAATGTAATGCTTGCCGGTGGGGATAGCAGGTCAAGATGCACGTCAGTTCGAAAAAAGTGCAACGATGAAAGGCGAGGGACAGCAGGCTTCAATGGACGAGGGTTAGTGACAGCCAATGAGGTCTGATGACAAGAGGCAGAGTGGCAGTTATGATGTGTGATTCACCGGAAAATACGACGAAACTCGGCGAGGTGCAACGAGTTGTAACGGGTTAAGAGTTGATAGAGCTGCAAATGAAGGTCGGTGGGTTGGGAGAGCTGCTATTGACGGTCAGTGAGGGACAGAAGGCAGCAAGAGATAAGAACATGAGGGCTGCAAATCAGACAGGGGAGGGACAGCGGGTCTGACGGAGCGGGAGTAAGAGCAGCAGGCCAGACCGAACGAAGTGAGGGACAGCAGGCCTGACGGAGCGGAGGCGAGACAATGAGAACACCCCACGGAGGTTTTGCCGTGGAGCGGGTAAAGAATTCGATCTGTTCGAGAAACTTGCGTGGTTGACGATGAAGCGGAGACGTTAATTTTTGGCTTGGATGTGTCGATTTCACGGGCGAGACAAAAACATGGATAGAAGTCAGTCAGCAGCGAAGGATCGTTGTGCCATTGGGTCCAATAAACGAGCCATGTTGAGACGAGTGAAGGTTCCAAAAGTGAAGGATGCAAGGCATCAAGGGAGGAAAGGATTCAACACAAGTTGAAAGTCATCCTTCGGAGTGAAGGGTCATCAAACGAAGGCATCAACAGGTTGAAAACTTATCAGCGAGTGGGTGAGCTTCCGGCGAAGGGTCTTTCTTCTGGGTGCAGATGTTCAAAGCGAAGGGTCATCTTTCGGTACGAAGGGTGTTCAAAGCGAAGGTATTTCCATGAACAAAGGGTCTGCCGCCAGTCGAAGGTTTCTTCCAGACAAAGGGGCTTCCTTCGGGCGAAGGTCTTCTAGGCGAGGGTGGTCTTCGGGCGAAGTGTCTTCAATGCAGATGGTCTTCTATCGGCGAAGGGTAACGGAAACAGCAATGTGACTGATCGGAGGCTGGAGGAAAAGAGATGGCTGGCGAACGCCGTAACACCATTTATGAAGGGTCTGCGCGTGCACATGAGCAGATGGGTCACTGAACTGGGCTGATCGTAAGTTTAAATCCTCTAGGGTAACACAGCATCCAGGAACTGAATGCCAAGAAATTTACAGGTAGTGGATATTTTTGTAACGGCACATAGAAACATAATTTAGGCGGAAGACAACGGCACGTCGCCAGCAATCATGCTCAAAGCGATATTCCACTGTGTCGCCTGCTTACGTTCATAAGAGTAGCACACATCAATACCACTAGCAGGAACCACTGGGAACTAGACTCTCGGACAAATTATTTATCACATGAATTTTGGGCATTGAGAAGCATAAAATAAGTAATTTTAGCCTACACTGAAGGAAGTGTTTTGCATACAGTAAGATTCTTATTCGGATTCGTTATATCGAGAGTCTACTGTACCTACTGAGGGAGGCTTTCTGTGAGAGGCTCACAGCACAGTGATCAGCCTGACAGTACGGGAGGCCACATGAAGCGCTAGATTCATATAGTGCAAACCACAATGATGTAGGAGTAGAGTTAACAAAAGCGTGAGTGCCTGAAGATGGACAGACAAGAACGGTCTGTCGAAAATTTGCAGGGTACTAGTGATGTATGTAGTGATGTATGTACTAGTGATGTATTGGGTGCACGGGTAGCTGCGAGCACTGGGGCGTCAGATTCGATAGGAGTCTTGGTCCCAGCTGTACATCTCTGGCTTCCTATAGACCCGGGTTCGATCCTGGGCATGGTAAGTGTATATGTACGGGTTTTTCTCCGGTTGTTTCCCGCCCATTGTACGAGGGTTTCCTCCGGGTACTCCGGTTTCCTCCCTCCTGCGGCAAAAAACAACTGTTTACGATGGTGGTTCCTTCCACTTAACATCTGCCGCTTGGGCCTTCAAAAAGCTGTATAGCTTACTGGCCGACAACGTCTATTCTATTCTATTCCTCGTTCCGAAATCGTGCGTAGTTGTTTTGGTGTCATTTTAAATTTGTCATGCATTTTCAAGAGTAAGAACAGATATGGAATTTGCCCTATCGTATAAATTTGAATCTACTTCAACGTTAGCTATCATTACACCATTACTATCGTATTCCCTTATCACTACACACGACCAGAGATTGTAGAAAATTGGCCGACTTGAATTCAAACCAGTCTCCCGTTTGGGACGAGGCCAGTTTAAGACTTTTCCTGAGGCACTTTGACTTGCTTCCATCTAAATTTGATAGCCACAATTTCCTCTTCTGGACAGAACAGACAGGTTAGGCTGGGTCAAAGTCAAAAATCACAGGAACAGCATTTTTTACTAAGGGTGTGGCAAATACCCAGTTTTCCAGTGACTACATAAATCATTCGAAGGCAATTTCGGCAAGTGCGCAAAAAGTGATGTGGACCATTGTTGTTGGAGGAGCAACAATGAAGGGAGGCCTGACAGGCGCTATTTTAGTTATGGTTGGGCATTGAGCACTACATTTAAGCTAGAAATAAAGGTAAAATTTTGGGAAAGTTGAGATTTAAGAGTAAATTTTGCACATCGGTACCAGCACCAGTAAAACTGTTAAACTTATCAATATTGTATCGGTATTATAGGGTAGCATCGGTATCGTACAGTCAGTCGCATCGGCGCACATTTACTAATATTTTGCTTATAACAATGACTGTAAAGATGACAGCACAATGAAGTATTGTTTTTCCAACTGCTAAATAATTAAGTGTTTGGTACTTCTCAGCAAAGACTATTCACTAAAAAATCGCGCACATTTCCACAAACTAGACACTTACTCCTATGTCCAGCAAATTTTCGACAACTAACTTGTCATCATCAGGCTTTTAAGGTTGATTTAGTCCCTGATCACATCTTGCTTCAACGTTGTTTACAAGTGCCGTTTTCGAACTCGCCGGTAATCGTGGCCTACTACATTTTTCGGGCCGTTGCACGTCTGCCTTCTGCTCGCTCATTTCCCATCACTTACTCAATTCTCTTTCCAGTTCTCCGTTAACCGTGGAAAGAGAATTGAGTAGGCGATGGGAAATGAGCGAGCAGAAGGCAGACGTGCAATGACCCGAAAAATGTAGTAGGCCACGATTACCGGCAAGTTCGAAAACGGCACTTGTAAACAACGTTGAAGCACGATGTGATCAGGGACTAAATCAACCTTAAAAGCCTGATGACGACAACAGTTAGTTGTCGAAAATTTGCTGGACATAGGAGTAAGTGCCTAGTTTGTGGAAATGTGCGGATTTTTTAGTGAATTGACTTTTTCGGAATTTCATCATGTTCCACAGTACGAACTTCAACGAAGTTTTTCGTGAGCAAAGACTAAGACACGTAAACCTACTACAGCCAAAAACGAAAACAAAATCTAAAACTAAAAAAAAAAAGACCATAAAACTGGGTTTTCAGCATTTTATCTCTTAATTGCTGAGAACAAATATGATCTAAATTTGATATCACCCCAAAACAAAACTTAAGGATTCAAGCCAAGCTTTTTCGTTCATTTG
>JAHWFP010026132.1:19072-30045 GCA_023313725.1 Lithobius niger
GGAATTCAGGAAATGTATATTTTCGGATAGGCACAAAAACTAAAATTAAGCAGGTTCGGGCCCTGCAATTTTAGTCTTTTTATAGCCGACGAATATACATTACCTGTTTTATAGCAGACTTTGTCACCTGGTGGAGGACTAGGTTCAAGTCTCCCGCTGAACGAGCCGGCGCCCCAAGGAAATTTAATTCCTGATGAAGACACCTGTTCCCCCAACCAATTTCACCATGCGACCAAGTCGGAAAGATAGCTTGGGTTGTTAAGAGGTGAGGTTGGGAAATGCGGGTTGCTCTATGCTATTATATTGGTTGTATACCGCATGCAGGGGTCTTAACATCAAAGGGGTACAAGGTAAGTAATCAGATTCACATACCGAAACCGCTTACCTTGTGAGAAGAAAGAAGACTTGAGGATGTTTCCATGATGATGAACACGACACCAGGAATGGAATGTCTGGTAGAAGTTGAATAAGTGACGGAATGAAGGCTTCTGGCCGTGAAGGGCCCAGAACGTGGGTGGAAGGCAAAGTCTTTGTAAGTGCATGTTGGAACCTTTGATCTATGGCGTATGTTGCTTTATGTCGTTCCTCTTCTTAGTTGATTTTTTTTTTTTTATATCCAATGGGGAAGCGGAATGGTCAGGAAAATTAGTAGAGAGGAACGAAGGATTGAAGTGAGGACCATCTCCACCATACTCTAATGCAGGAGAGGACTGTCAGAGGGAACGCCTCGCCGGCCAAAGGAAATGTAGAAATGCGAGTTGTTACGGAGCCGGAATGTGAAAGTTTGTATGGGATCATCCTGAATCCAAGGGCTATCCCTTTTGCCTTGGCACGACATAGGGAGCAAGGTAGGTCCCCGGAAGCAGTCAGCGTGTGTGGGTTTATCCCGTGGAAAACTGGTACGAACGATGGGGCATTGTCAAATTGCCACACAGAGTAATTTGTTATGTGAGAAAGAAGCGGAGATTGGGTAGTCTCTCGCCAGAGAGAGTGGAACGTACAGACGGATCGGAAGGAGGTGTGTCTTGAATGTCGAGCGTGGAAGTAGTGTCCGCAGATTCGGCCGTAGCCAATGTTGTGCAGGCTGGATTGAGAAGCCTAGGAACTGATGCTACAGCAGTCGAAGATTCGATGGCCCCTTGTCAAGAAGCACTTGTTGTGGTGGATGGTAACGTAGGAATGATCGGTGAACGCTCGTCCGGTTGGTTGGGAATGGCAGGAGAACTAGTAGCAGGTTCCGTAGTCTTTGTAGTAATTACCGTATGTGTAGATCGGCCAAAGGTGATGTCGAACGTCGTGCAGTGGATGATGGATCGTGTAATGGAGATGGCAAAGGTGAAGGTGCGGCTTCGTGTAACTCACGAACGGACGGAGAACACTGTGGTGTTGCAGAGGTCCGGCGTCCGGGAGAACGAACAACCGTTCTTGTGGGTGCGTTATGAGGACGGCGTGTCTAGTATGCCCGCCATGGTGGTGACGATGGAATTGGGGAAAGCAATGAATGATGAGTTCGAAGCAAAGCATGATTAACCCTCATTGAGTAATATCGTCGGTTGACGATTTCTAGTTCGTTGGTTAAGGCCTCATTTGATGCTGTAGGATAGCATTTTCGGCACGTAACGTATCAGCAGATTCGGTTGCCTGTCTGAGGGAAGGAAGTTCGGTCAAGGCGGAACTTGGAGCTTCATATTCCACGGCAAATTTCTCAGCAAAGGTGAGAACGAAGTTTACGTTGAAAGTTTGATCTTCGGCTTCTTTCGTGGACAGAGAATCGCTTTGCGCAATACAGAAGCTGCCGGTAATGGAAAGAGTCCAGGGGGCTTAGTCTCGACTTGGATCGTTTTCAAAACGTAAGCTTTTTCGTCAAAAACGCATCGAAATCTTGGCTTAAAACGTTAAGTTCACCAAAAGTGGCAGTCTTGAAACATATCGTAAGCCGAATTACATCGGGTTTGTCGATTTGTAAGAGAAATTTTGCATCCTCTGCTGACGCTGGGTTTGAGGTGTCGTTTTGGCATTTCGAATCGCTTTTTAGTGTCAACGAAGAAAAAACACTGGTGGCCTATTCTCTCGCTTCGCTGATAACAACCACCGTAATCTTCGCATATTTACAATTCGGCCAGATATGTCTAACAAATTACAGCGCTTAGAAGTCAGGTAATCATTCAAGAACCTGCGGAAAATATCAGACTATTATTTCATGCGATAACTATTTATTTGTCAACTCTACAAACACGGCGAGTCATTGTTAGGCTTAAGCCATTAACGGGTATTAGACTGTCATTTCACGGTAACGCCGGTTGAAGCAAGCCGGCCCCCGCTACGTCGCGTCGGCTTACTAAGCTCCAATTTTCCCGGTACGAAGACTGCTTGGTGAATGTGTGGTCGCACTGTGTAGGCAATGGTGATGAAGAGAAATGTATTGAAGCTACACGTTAAATAAAAGACAAAGTGTTTATTTAAATTCAGTCTACTATCACTAAAAAGAGAGTACAGCCTAAGGCAATTTTATTGCAGAAGAAAATTCTAAATCGGCCGGTCGTTAATGAGCCATACCATAAAAGTATTTATTTACCTCTAGGCTATACCCACGCTTTACCGACTCGGCTAAAAATAAGTAGCCGTCAGGGTACGAAGTCACTCACTCCTTACACTTTTTATATTTGTAAGGACATAAGTTACGAGACATTTTTTCTCCGCACCTCCCCCGAGTAGTAAAGGGGGGAATCAGTGAGGAGCAACTCCTCACTGGTATTTTAGAGGAGGGGGGATATCGATACATTTATTATGTAACAGCAACAACAACCCATCACCAGTCTCCGCAACACAACACAACCTGTCAACAACACAGCACATCAATTTAGAATAATATTTTTAAAAAAAAATGTTTTAGTTTGCAATTTTATGCACGGTTAAATAAACAAAACAGAACAGTAGATGCTGTTGCTGCAGCACCCGGCTGTTGTGACGGAACAGAAATAAATCTTATGAAAATAACATGGCCGAAAGTGTGTGTGTGTGTTGGGGGAGGGGGGGGGGGTGACACCCAACCACTAGTCGAAATCAGAAATACGGGAAGTACCACTTTTAAACTGGCGGGTTGATATTGGGGAGGGGGGCAATTCCTCACTGGACCGGGGGGGGGGGGGGGGGGGTGGGGCCACCACCCCCCCCCCCCCCTCTACAAAAAAAAAAATCATTTTCACAACAGGGTTAAGCGTGCTGGTACCCACCTTCCCCCCCGGCCCGCCCCCAGGGGGTGATCAGAATGAACGTTGTCATACTAGATTCGTTATAGTTTTAAGAGTCATTGTCTGTAAGAATCAGGCAGGTCCTGATAGTTGACATCTCGGATTTTAAATACAATTTTTTTATAAAATCTACTGGTCAAGGTAAGACGCCCTGTACAACATTTTTGCTTAAAAGCCCCCCTATTCTCCCAGAAAAAAATTCTAACGTTTCCCTCCCTCCTTTTTAAAAATGTAACTCAGTGAAATATTCCATATTCCCATGGCTTTTACTGGCCGTGCTGATGTTGTACCATACTAAATCGGATTTAGAGGTGTTCTTCTAGTAAGAAACATGGTTTATCAGCTCAAAACTTATTTATACATTTTCAGCGCAATGGTAAGGGCTTACCGTAAATATACAAAATACTCAATGGACTGAACGTAAGAGTTGTTTACGGCTTGCGCTGATATCGTACCATCCTGTTTAAGAACTACTAACCATGGCTATCTTCCCCTATGTTCGAAACTTTGGTACAACCTTAGCGAGACGTATTATTGAATTTTAAAATTACTTTTTGTAAAATTATTAATAAAGTTCAAAAGCCAGTATCTCAAAGCGCTGAGGTTGCACAATCATGTTCTGCAAGGCAATAAGGACTATGAACGAAAAACCCACTTTACAGAATCATGGTACTTGGACCCACTCTTGCACAATAAATTTTTCTAGCATGGCTTGATTGGCCTGTTTTACCATCTGTTGTAGTCCTAGTAACAAGTTTTCTCAGCAGAGGGCAGATTGGCTAGCACATGCCGACCTCTAGTGAGAGAGAGTGGAACAATGTACTGGACTATCCACTGCTAGCTCAGGTTGCTTAGATAATGACTCTGCCATCCCCAATACAGAATCAGTCAGCCATTTGCAAAAAGTTGTTGTAAACTTATTCTCTCACCAGAGGTCTCAGCATGTGCTAGCCAATCTGCCCTCTGCTGAAAACAATGGTAAAACACGCCAAGCAAGCAACGCTAGAAAAATGTACTGTGCAAAAGCGGGGGTAAGTACCATGATTCTGTAAAGTGGGTTTTTTTTTAACAAAAGGTTCATAGTCCTTATTACCTTGCAGAAAATGATTGTGGAACCTCAGGGCATTGAGATACTGGCTTTTGAACTTTATTAGTAATTTTACAAAAATTAATTTTAAAATTCAATAATTCGTCGTGCTAAGGTTGTACCAAAGTTACTAACATGAGGAAGGTAGCCATGGTTGGTAGTTAAGTACCCATATCTTAAACAGGATGGTACGATATCAGCGCAAGCTGTAAACATCTCTTAATTTCAGTACATTATTGAGTATTTTGTGTATTTACGGTAAGCCCTTACCATTGCGCTGAAAGTGTACCACGAAGTTTTCAGCTAATAAACCATGTTTCCTACTAGAAGAACACCTCAACCCGATTTAGTATGGTACAATATCGGCGCGGCCAGTATAAGCCATGGGAACATGGAATATTTCACTGCGTTACATTTTTAAAAAGGGGGGAGGGCAACTGTAGGAATTTTTTCTGGAAGAATGGGGGGGGCTTTTAATTAAAAATGTTGTACAGGTTATCTTACCTCGACCAGAAGATGCTATCAAAAAATTATATTTAAAATCCGAGACGTCAACTATCAGAACACCCCCGTTTCTGCCCGATTCTTACAGACAATGACTCTTCAAAAAGGTGGAAAAAGGACGAAAAGAACTGCCTCCCCCCCCCCCCCCAGGCGCAACTACATTGGGGCACATGGTGCCCTCTTAACCGAAAAATGCAATTTTTTCTACCCAACAATAAAACTGTCAACAGATCGGTAAAAAAATGTCCCTTTTCAACCCAAATCTCTTGCCTGTTCATTGGATCAAAACGGTCACTGCAATTTGGACGGGCATAGGTGGCAAGGAACAACCAAAAAAAATCTGTTAAAACGTGATGCAATATACCCTTTTTTTCAAGTCACCTCCCCCCCCACCCATTTAAAGGTCTGGCTCGCTTTTATTCCCTCCCCCTGGCCCATGTCCCCTGATCATGCCTCGACTGTGTGGGGGTCCCCCGTGCCCCCCCCCCCCCCCCCCAAATATTCTCTCCTACTGGACCCCCGAACCTCCAACACTCGGGTCATCGCCAGAAAATAAAATAAAAAAACTTACAAGCTAAACTTGAAATTAAACTTGAAATGAATGAATAAACTAAGTTTTTTTTTTATATATGTATATTCATTTATTTATTAATTATTGATGCAGCAACTTTGCAATATATGTGTAGCTTAATTTATTTTGCATGTTTATGGGGTGTATTTTACAGAACGATTGTAGTGCATTGAAGCTTACGTTATGTTCACGTTGAATTAAACGGATTAAAGACGGAAATCCAAAGGGGGGGGGGAGGAGATGAGGCTTGATGGCGCGTCGACAGCTTGGTCATTAGCGCCAACCTCAGTCACAGTGCAGTGGTCCGGGTTGCCACTGCACCACACATTACAGAGATATTATTCAAACCCCTAATCTAAATCTTGTCATACATCTGTACCTCCTGCAAAAATTGAAAAACACCGGACAGGAGGACAGACTTATCGCCCAATTGACGCACAATGTCATGCGGAAGATGGAAACGACGACGAAAACCATCAAGATGGCAACAATCAACAAGGAAGTGCCGGACCGTGTAGCCGCCGACACCAATAACATTCAGGAGGGTCAATCCCCCGCAAAAGGAAACAGTGAGTAAGTTGAGTGTGACCAATGCGCAAACGGGCCAACACCACCTCCTCACGGCGACTGCGGCGACACGCCGAGTGCCATTCCTCAACAGTGCCTTTAATAGCTCGTAATTTATTGCCGTCCTGTCCATCCCACGAGGCTTGCCAAAAAGCGTGTAACCTCAGACGCAGAGTTGGAAAGGCGTCCGAGGGAACAAGGCCGAGATCCCTTCCGAGAGGGCCAGAAATGGCCCCTTTTGCTGCAGAATCCGCTTGCTCATTTCTTCCTATCACAACATGGGCCAGGATCCAGCAGAAAAGCACGGTTTTCCGCTGGCCAGGCAAGCGGGAAAGCAAAGCTTGGACACGTTGCGTCAAGGGGTTCCGAGGATTGTAATTCGCCAAGGACTCCAGGGCACTCATGGAATCGCTAAAGATAATGAAATGCGTGCCCGGAAGGCCAAGGATCCATTCCACCGCCTGTAAGTACCTTGCGGGTAGAGTGAAACCCTTCGGGAGGGACGCCAGAGCGAAAATGAAAATGCCAGTTGGGACAAGCCAAGGGGCCACTGGCATCCCCCCAAGCTTCAAGACGCTGGGCATTTCAAAAGCTATCTATTGACAGGACTGCTGGAGCCTATCGCGGAAATCACCCTTACCCACCCTGCGTCTACCGACCCGCAAGTCTGGCCCAAAAACCATGGACCAAGCAGGACTGGATTCCACAGCCCGTAAACGCACAGCATACTGAATGGCCAGCTTCCGCCGACGAATGGCCAAAGGTGGCTCCGAGGCCTCAGCATAGAGGCTGACCACTGGAGAAGTTCGAAATGCCCCAGTCGCCACACGCAGGCCACTGTGATGCACAGTGTCCAACATCTGGAGAGTCGAGTCACTAGCCGAACCATACACCATGCACGCATAATCAAGTTTGCTGCGGACAAGGGCTCTGTAGAGCCCAAAGGTTCAACAAGCGTTAAATAAATACAGATGCAAACTTTTTTACATTACCTTTTGGATATGTCTGACTGCCTGAGCGAGGAATCGAAACCACGACCATTGAAACAAAGCCATACCGTGTCAGTATGGCTCAGTGATACAATATGGCTCAGCGGTAGGACCTCGGACTTTGGTTTCGAAGGTCGTGGGTTCGATTCCCCGCTCAGGAAGTCTGACATGTAAGTCCAAAAAGCAACATAAATAGGTTTCTATCTGTATTTATTTAAAACGGAATAAACGTGAATCGTGGTTATGAATAAATAAATCATCTAACGGTTGGAAACGTAGATCAAAGTTATTTAATTCGGAAAAAAAGATTCTTTTAAATTTTTATTCCTTACGATACCGACGATCCTTTGTTTATTACTCCCGTAACTCCCTCAGAAGCTCTTGACGACTCTGCGCATGACTGTTAATCGCAATGGATTCAAACGGATTGAATGCCGTTGCAAGCGAATAGCAGATCAATAAATTGTACACAAATAAGTGTCACGAATGTCTATGCATTCAGCGAACAACTAATAATTTACTAGTTTATTATTGTATGCGTTACATACTTATCCAAGAAACACTGAATTTTTTAATTAGAAGCAAGCTGTACCGTAATCACATGCAATGAAGTGTTGTAGCACAAGTACCGCTGTACCGGAAGTACCGTAACCTCGTTCCCAATAGCTCTTAAAAATACCTGCTTACGTTTTGTTGGCAACTGCGACAGAGCAGCCTCGCAAGGTGTTTAGGACTCGCATTATGAGCTGTTTTCAAACCGTATTCGACGTTGTATCTTACGTTGTGTCGAAAGCGAAATGGACGTGATGAAAGCGATTAAGTCGAGACTAGGGTCCCAGGAAGAGGATCAGTTTCTTGTGACGTTTTGTCAGAACGTTGAAGTGGAGCTGGCGATGTAGGGCGTTTGGAGGGGATAGTCATGCGGAGAAGCCTTCTTCTTGGTTTTATCCGGAACGGTAGCTGAGCCATGGCGCACGGGTGGAGCATGAGCAAGAGGAACGCGAGCCGTCTATATTCGCACTGACTTGGTAACGGGAACGCTAGTTTTTAGAGTACGCACACCAGAAGTCCCGGCTATTGTTGGAATGGTTTGTTGATGGAAGCCTCGGGTTTTTAGGGGAACGAGGGTGAGTAACGTGAGTGGATGCTGCCCGTTTCGAAGCCTTTGACTTCGGAATGGCCGTGGTCGGCGGGGAATGTTGTTTCGGTGCGTCCGTTTGAGGAATGGCGGCGGCGGCTCGTTGGCGGCACGCACGTTCCGCACGTTGCTTTGAAAGGCGCCGATTTTTCCTGATGATAGTCCATATGTAGTTGGAGAGAGATGCAGATACGGCACTTTTTCGTAATGCCGTCACAGGACCTATGAATCTGGCAACTCGGGTGGGATCGAGGTATGGCTTCTTGCTGGTCCCCGTGCATCCCGGACATTTACATGGTGGTGGGGAAGGAGCACTTGGTGTCAAAACTGGTTGGGGAACAGAACTTTTTTCTTGGTTGTGTACTGATCCATCGGACGACGTGGATTCATCCATGTAGCTGAAGTGGTTGACGGTGAGCGACAGTTGCTTGGGCGCGGGAAGTTTAAATTCGGAGGGAGCGGCAGGCCTGGAGCTGGTGGCGCCCCCTGGTGAGTGTAGGTGGCAGTAGGCACGGAATGTAGATACCTGTTAGGGGAACGCAGGATGTGGTGCGAAAAGGGATTGGCTATAGTAGGTCGTTCCGCAAGGGAACGTGGTAGGTGGGACGGGAACTCCTTGCAACGAAGGCTTGCAGTAGTTGCAATCAGAGGCGGTTGTGGACAGGGTAAGTGTCATGAGGACCTGTTCCTTGTTTTTCATCAGCATCTCTTCTTTAACCCTTTTTTTTTGGAAAATGATTTGGCTTGATGGATCAAAGTCTGGTAGGAACAGAGTGGTCCTGCAACTTGTGTCACGGGAACAGTGCGGTTTGCCAGGAACGATGCTTCAAATTATGGAAAGTGTACGTGTCTTCTTTCACTCCGAATTTGGGGTCCCCTTGTTGATGCAATGGCGAAGTGGGACGGGAGGGTAGGAACACGTTATTCACAGGCTTCAGTCTGTCTTGTCGAGCTGGTTGCAGGGAGCACGGCGTGGGATGGAGAGAGGAACTGTTGGAGGAGTGAGATGGACGAGATCATTCCGGTGTTGGCGGAGCAGGGATAGTCTTAGCCGAAGATGAGGGACGGCAGAGAACGAGAGGAATGATACCTGGAATGGTAACGGAACGGGAACGTAGAACTGGAGGGGGAGCCAGGTGATAGAGCTAAAAAGTCTGGGGACGTGGAGCCTAGGACTGTATAGTGTACATCATAAGGGAGTTTTTCGTTACAGACGAGATCGATGTAGACAACCTTGGGAGGTGAGGTACCAGGATCCAAGTTGTGAGGTGGAACGTCGGGATGACAGTCAGGGACGCAAAAAGAGCGGGAACGGTAGACGCAGAGATGTCGGAGGAACGAAAACCGGTGAAGAGGCACCACACGTTCCTAGAGGGATGAAAGTGATTGGTGACGGAAGGATGGGTGTGGGATATGCAGATGGAACCGAAACGTTAAGGAACCACGGCTGAACCAAACCTCCGAAAGGCTCCTCTATGGTTTTCAGCCGGGAAATGAGAAAGGAGAGCAGGATAAACTGCGGATGGTGGTTGACCGGGTTGCCTGTAGAGGAAGGAACGAGTCACGGAGATGCGACCGGAACGTCGGGCTGGCGCCTGTGAGATGTATGGCTGACGGGGAACCGTACGTTCAAGTTGGTGCTGTGCCAAACTGGAAGGCAGAACTTCCCATGCACGCTTGGCTTCGTGCGTCGGAGTTGGTGTGGGCAAGGGCGGCTTGGAATCTTGGATGAACGATGCAACAGGCCCAAAGCTTAGTGGAACGCTAAGGGATTCAAGAAGAACGGTAAGTTGACGTGACGAACCCGGAATGAGCAAAGAAAGATTGTCCTTGGATGAGTAGATTAGTAGGTCTTGCAATGGCGGCGAGGAACCGGCAGGAGGTGGAACGGGTGCGTGCGGAATGGGAACTCGATATAGAGCGTAGCATTAAGTGTTAAGAGACCCCAGAAGGGGAACTGAAGATGGGAGGGACCCCAGAGGAACTTCCTCAGATTAAGATGAACCCGGAACGGGTGAAGAGGAGCTATCCATGACATGTAGATTTTCCATTGGTTTCGAGGTACCAGTGGGGAGCAGAACGGCTACCAATGAGGTAGGAATGGAGGTATCCTCCATCCGCGGAACGGCTGTATGCGGAATAGGAACGTGGAAAGCTGGGAGCGGAACTTCGAATGAGGATGCTCTAAAGAACGACCACGCGTGGCGTTCGCCCTAGGAGAAATGATGCCGACAGGACGCTGCACTGGAGCTTATATAAGCTGGCCAAAGCCCGCACATGCGCTGTACTGTACGAGCCCGGCAGGGAAGACAACACTCAAACTTCTAGGGGAATATAATGCTCAAAAGGGGGAAAACTGCTATAAAACAGGTAATGTAAATTTTCGTCGGCTATAAAAATGCATTTTTCTATGAATGGTACGGGCAAAGGTGAAATCGTCCAAAAGATGTAATTATTTATTCCACTTTTACTTTCGCCGAATTTGTTGAAAGCACTTCAGCACCAAAGTATCAATCAACATCCGACATTTCCTGGCTACAATGATTTGTTTGATCATGTAATGCCAAAACGTAAACACCTCGACGCAAAGCTAGCCTTGACAAAGCCTGCAGTGCGCCTCCATGCAACTGTGGATGAATAAAGGGCAAAGGCCAGCTACCTGCAGGACATACCTAGATACTGTGGCGTATGTTTAATGGAGGGGATGTAGGAGTCCAGCAGGTTAATTTTGGAAGGGATGAAAGTGGAGCCCATCAGGTTAATTTTGAAAGGGCTGGAGGAGCAGCCCATCAGGTTAATTTTGAAAGGGATGGAGGAGCCCCATCAGGTTAATTTTGGAAGGGATGGAGGAGCAGCCCATCAGGTT